>JAOVVB010132249.1:0-12247 GCA_028570985.1 Heterobranchus longifilis | reverse complement strand
CTTTCACAAAGCCTTAAAAAAAAAAAAAAAAAAAAAAAAGACAGAGACCTCGTCGCGGCGTCTGGCTCCCGGTTCCCACCGAAGAACTTCAGGAAGGACGCAGAGTTCCTCCGGCAAAGCAGAGCCAGACGATGGAGATGCTGGTGCGAGTCATGACTCCAGCGTGCGGATCAGCTCGAAACCATTTCCTTATATGGATATGGGCGACATTTCTAATATGTATATTCGTGTTTTTTTTTAGCTACAAAACCAAAAGTCCAGCGGATTAAGCAGGACCTAATCCAACCTAGAAGCCTAATCCATGACACTCTATACATCACAGTCATCTACAGCTACGGTACACATCACCTGTATTACTACTGTTTTGACTCCACCCACTCAGAGAACGTGAACCAGTTCTGACTCCGCCCCCTGGCTGTTTTTAAGCATTCCTCTTCTCATTTTTTTATTGAACGTATGTGTGCGTGTGTGCTGATGCGATGGGAGATGAGAGGAAACGACTGAGAGGAAATAGGAGAATCTGCTGCCTCATTTCCACGCAGAGCTTCAGTTAGAAAGTATGTGTGTGTGTGTATCTGTGTGTGCCGTTTCGTTACCGGACGACCCTAAGCATCCTGTAAGTGAGAGCGAGGTGACCGATCACAGTTTGGTTGAAGTTTTAACCAGACATAAAGGTGGAGAGACATGACTGACAGTCAGGGTTTAATTAAAAAGCCCCTGAAGGAAGACATCAATCAGGACATGAGTACGGACCACTGGGGCAACTATCCGGGGTTAAACCCAACGCTGAGCACTTCACTTGTACTAGTCTTAAATTCAGAGCTCGACGACGCTCTGTCTTCTTTCTATACACAGTGTCATGTTTTTTCTTCTCTTGACCTGTCGATAATGTTCCTGATGATTGAAACGTCTCACCTCAGTAAATAAAGACGTATAGAAGACTTCATGGTTCCTGACGGATCATCAGTGCGCCCTTTTGGCGTCCTCTGTCTTTGTGTTCTGGACCCAAAAGACGCTCGCTGTCCGTTTCTATTTACAACGGTCAGATGGACAAGACAGACAAGCACACACGTGAGCCTTTCTTCACTTAGTTTAATCTGACGAGGCTCAGGTGTGAGAAGAACAAGTTATAGAAATGCTGAAAGCATACGGCAAAAGCTATAGCGAGATTAAAATGTCTTTGTGTGTGTGTATACAGTGTGTGTGAAGTCTGTTGTGTTTGCTGACATCATCAAGTCCAATACAGAAGGCTGTTATTTCCTTTTTTTTCCTCTTCTCCGAATTTCACCTCACAAACAAAGTGAATAAACACAAGGACAAATCTGACTTCTTGATATTCCTTAATATTAAAAACGCCAGCTTTATCAAATCCTAGTGTAATGACGCACCGCGCGCTGTAATGATGTCCGGTTTTGTTCATCTTTCAGGTACACAAAGAGCTTCTCCTGAATACTGAAAGAGTTTTATATTTTAATCATGATCAGAGGCGAGAGATGATGAGAGACGTGCCTCGAACGGACGCCGTTAGCGGCTCGGCGAAAGCATAAAATCCACATCGACTCCGCGCATCAATAAAACCCTGATTAACGAGTCGCCGGCAGGTCGATGAGAAAGCGGTGGGAACGCAACGCTGTAGAAGAGGTGATTATAATAAATTCGGGTTATTATGCAGATTTCTGACTACAACAATAAAGCAGGAGGGTAAGAGGAAGAAAATAAAAAATAAGAGCTAACACAGGATAGGGATCACAGAGGGATTTTATATATATATACACACACACATATACATACATTATATAAACAAAAATCCCAGGTTCAAGAAAAAAAGCAGCCTCAAAAAAAGTCGACTCAAGTTCTCTGCTTATGTTTTCATTAGAAATAGTTCACCGTCAGATCCGTAATTAAACTCATTCAAATTTGTCTTAGACTCATTTTCTTTAACTCTGGTAGTTAATTTCAGTAATCGAGCCGATTTGTCATCTCCGCGTTCACAAAGCGTATAAACTGACAGGGGCATTCATCAAACTCAGAACAACCGAGAACGACTTTGGATGCGTTTCATTGTTTATTAAATCAATTAAGGCAGGGAAAAAAAACAAAAAAAATAAACATGTTCTATCTATATAATTATGAAATAACGAAACGTGTCCTGATGATATCTCCAGGGACATCAGTCTCCATTAGTCTGCCGTGAAGGTGGTTACACGCAGACTTTGTCTCTCCAAATCACATGTAGCTCTGAGCTCATGTATGTGGAAGAGGGCGGATAGCGCGTTCCTCGTCCTTTATCAGGGATCTTATGGAAGTACTTATCTTATAGATGTACATGTGGACATTTAAACATCCAGAGCACTGAAATGCTCCAAAAGAACATCCAAAAACATCAATGAACTGAAGCAATGTTGTAAAGTAGAATATGCTTTTTTTCCCTTTTACTTCTTTTTCTTTTCAGCGTCATGTTTGATAAATAAATAATTTCACAGTAAAAGTACAAAAAGTTGTATTTGTCTGAGTCCCGCTACGATCAGATAATTTGCATGTCCTGGCCTCAACTCAACAGGAAGGCAGTTATTTTGTGCACCGAAAGTATTTTAAATACTCCTACTAGGGGATTTATACGATCGCCACCAAACCGGGCCGGTGTGATCTAAAGACACTGAGGATGCAAAATTGTAGAGGGATTTTTGATATCTCAAACGGGTCAGCCGTGATAATCCCTTAAACTTGTGCCGAAAAGTGGTTAATAACTTTCTGTGGGACATCATATTGAGTGAAATCATGTTCAGTGACATCACACTGAGTGACATCATAGTGTGATGCTTTTTTTCCCAGCATCTCTGGCTTTTTAAGGTGTTTTAACATTAAAGTCCCCCTTTCCCAAAATTATGCAATAATGGTATTTGGACATCCCCTTTAAATGCATGTGCCCAGTGTCTTTCTGGTGTGCCTGGGTGGCGATAATGCAGGGTGCTTGGGCCCGCTCATCCTTGCTTGCAACTATATTTTTTATTAAGTTTTTGCACAAAAACACACAGAAACACACAGAGGGAGTGCTACATTATGAACAAAGCAAGCCAACTTGAACAGTGCAGGTACTGTAGAAGCAAAGTCGAAAGAGAGAAGTGTCCTGTCTGTTGTACTTGACACCCGTCTCGTAATTGGGTCTAAAGACCTACTAAACTGTGTTGTAAAGAAAAGCTGCAATGGGTTGCGACGCACCAGCTGCTGCAATCACAGACGCTGAAACTTGAGAGAGAAAATGCTGAGATTGGTGATTCTCCCTTGACACGTTTTTTTTTTTTTTTTCCAGTAAAAGTAATTACAGAGCGCTACTACGAGGAGAAAGAGAAACAGAGCGGCTCGCAATAGTATCTCAATGTCGCCAAGGTGTAGCCACGGGACAGGAGCTCACGCTTGGCGCTTTCTTGGTAATATGACTAACTGTAGAGGAAGAAAAAACGCTGAGGTACGACTGTTTATAGTTGCTGTAACAAAATTAAGAACAGGAAGTGACTTCTGTGGACGTAACTATAAACCTTTAAAACGTAGTGATGCCGATCAGGAAAAACTAAAAAATGTATAATAATGGTTGTGAATGAGCTTTGTTATAAGAGGAATAAAACAGTTTGTGTAGTCACGCCACCCTGTCATTGATTACATTCCTCTAACGGAATTCGAGCTAGTGTGGAGGGACAAAACAAACACCCTACGCAGTTCACTCATCAGCCTTATCAAGTAGCTGAGGTGACCCTCAGGTCTGCGCTTTCAGCCACGTTCAGTTCTGTTCTCCCACTCTTTCACTGCTGTAAATTAAACACACCCTCACACACACACTTCAGATAAATGCCATATCAGAGGAGACTCGTGGAGGAGGACATATCGTAAGGACACGCTAGCTCCTTCTGTGGCGGTTTGACCTTTTACGAGAAACATGGAGCATGACAGAGACCAGGGTGAACTGATTAACGCAAGGTCAGAGTGGGAACGGAAAAATTTAACCACACACACACACACACAGATAGAAAAAAAATTGAATAAATAAATAAATAAAAGCAATTTATATGCACCGTCGTCCTGTATTCTGTCCAGCTCTCATTTGTATGCATGTGCTCACACACACACAAAAAAAGAAACCCTTTAACAACATACCATGCTTAAAGCAGCAGTGAATACTGTTACACTTTTAAGACGAGTGTGAGTGATTTACAAGAGGACGGTTTGTTCACTCCACCACTCACTCACTCTCTCTCTCTCTCTCTCATCACGCGTTCAAGTCGTGCCCGGACTCCCGAGTGTCTCAATCACTCTGAATGGTACACAGCGTGTCCCAGATGACTCCCGTGATACCGACCCAGCACCCATAACTCAAGTGTGTGATTTTGTGCGTATACGGTATTTCGTCTTAACTGGAGATAAAACGTCAAGGTAACGAACATCACGACCACAACAGGTGACGGATGAGAAACTGTGTCAAACGCTAACGGTCCGCCGCTCTGTGGCTGATGGAGCGGCTTTAACAGAGGACACGAGGGAGATGATTTATAAGGAAGACGTCACTGCGGTTCAACTCTTCTTTAAAAGCCGGAGAGAAGTCCTCTAAATGCCATGGACAGTTTACGCCTCCTTTTATTTTAGTAGCGGTGACACACAGCAGTAACTCTACGTCAAGAAAAAAAATGAAAACCTGAACGTATTAGTCCACTACATCTCTTACAGAACGTCTCGGTTAAAAGTGATGGATGTACTTCACTTGTACACGTACTGTACAAAACTATCACCTTGAAAAAAAAAACAACAACTATATATATATACACACAAACACACATGTGATAATATTGGGTCTATTTTCGCAAAATGAATTAAAAACAACAATAATAAAAAAAAAAACATTCTTAATGAGCACCGTGAAAGCCACGCTGATTTAATCAGAAACGAACCGCCGGCATCTTTACGGTGACCTTCACTCACGATTGCTGCGGCACTCGCTGACTAATTGGCGGAGGAAACGAGTTAATACAGCGAAAAATAAAGCTTTCAGATGACCATCTGCTCGGTTTGATTTGTTAGACAAATGATCCTTGGCGGCGACTCGCGAGTGTGTGAGAAAAATAACCCCAGGTGATTAACAAACGTCTTGGGAAATGAAAGAAAGCAGGTGGGACGGATGACCGGCGGGAAATAAATCTGAATCACGTGGACAGACGTGTTTTATACCCGCGTGTGTTTGGGTTTCCTTCATTTCCCGCATCATCTCCCGGAGCTGAACGGCAGCACACACCTCGGTGACGGTGTACGAGTCTGTCATTGTTGATTCATTACCTCCGTAATTATAAGAGTAAAATAAACATGCTGTTCTCCTGCCGAGATAAAACAACTTCTCCTTGGTGAATCAACCGTGATGCGGTGTACAAGCTCTAACCGCATGCGGGGCGACGTTATTGAGGAGTGTAACGATATGCAACGTCTGTATCCGTTCTGTTAATCGTAGACGCATAGCGATTGCACAGTTTGTACACCGGAGGTCCAATCTGTATATGCAGCAGAATACAGCTTCACTTAAAAAAAAAATTATAAAAACTCTGCGATTGTATGTGAACGTCATAACGTTTAACCTGTAAAACATTTTTTGTAAAATACAGGTTGTCTCCAACTTATGAACGAGTTCCGTTCCAGGAGCACGTCCATAAGTCGGATTTGTTCATAAGTCTGACAAAGTGAATCTTGGACGCCTTTGACACGAATATACAACATAAAACATACCAATCCACTTAACTAAATCTCAGTCCACTTTCCCAAAAACCGTCATCATGTGGAAATTAATCTCACAGTGAAATGTTGTCTCTGTGCCTTTAAATCGCAAGGGAGAAACCTGGACATTATTTTGTCTCAGAGTGAATTTCTCCATAAGAAATATGTTGTAATGGAAACTCCGGTGATTCGTTCCACAACCCGAAAATACTAATATAATAGAAAATAGAAAATATAAAGTAAAAAAATTAAAATAAATAAAAAAATATATCCTGCACTTGACCTGAAGTGCTCCCGGAACCTAATCACTGAAACCAGTAAGGCTGACTCATTTCTCCCGCACACACACACAAACGCGCACGCACGCAGTTCTACAAATGTTCGTAGAAATGCGGTCCGTTCGTATTTTCAGGATTTCCTAACTTGAATGTTTGTAAGTCGGGGACTTGCAGTATAAAGGCAGCGGAAGGCGTCCACTTTAGCCTGGTTTGGAGCTCTACTTCTACAGAGCTTATTATCTCTGAGTCTTGGGACAATTCATAAAGCTTAGTTGTGTATTTATAAGAAACGATGAACCAGTTTTTTTTACAATGTTAAACCCATGTTTGTAGCATTATTCCTTGTAAACTTGTACATTAAGGAAAAAATATATATTTTAATTAAGTGTTTTGTAGTTGTTTTTTTTACAAGGATCTGTCAAAAATGATCCTTTCTGTTTTTAAAATGATTCAATGTTTATTTTTTAATCTAAAATGAAATGTGTATCGGCAGATGCTTGTTCAAACCATCTGCCACCTGCCACATGTACCGTGTATTTCTTTACTCCTCATCTCGTTTTTGTTTTATTGCTAATTCCACATTCTACAGTGGGTTCGTCTAGACGATTAGCAAAATACTATATAAACAAAGAAGTAAATCAGATCATTTGTATCAGGTTTATTAAGTTTTCATCAGCTAAAATTATTTAATTTAATGCTTATTTAATTCACTGTGTTTAAATGTGGATACTTAAAAAAAATTATACTTTGATTAACTCAGCTGGTAAGACTAAGTTAAGTTAACAGAACCTGAGGATGATGGATGATGTCAAAGGGTTTGCTCTGAGAATATAACAAATTTATTCGGATATAGAGGATCAAAAGTCTGTGTGTGTGTGAAAAGAAATAGCTGAAATCTACCTTTCAAATTCTTCACTTAAGTGATGAATTAAAAAAATAAAAAATAAATAGAAACTCCTCCTGGCATTTATTTTCATACATACACAGGTTACTTTAACAGCTTTATTGCTAATCTCTTACACATGCTAGGTAGCACGATGATATCGCTAATATAAGCTAGCTGAGCGGCTGTGACGGATGCAGCGTTGATGTAGAATCAGCTACATTACAGTGATGGCTTGCACAGTGATGGTCTCGTTTTGTTCATACTTAAAACACCCAGGCTTAAAGTAATTACAGACTGGCGCTTCCAAAAAAAACCCTCTGCCCTGAGAGTTCTCTCAGAAGAGCTCGGCACAGGAGCGTCATCTTTCATCTGGGTCTGATGACCGACCGGGTGGTCCACTAGGAGGGTCCGGCATCATCGCCCCGAGCTGTAGGAGCGAGTCAGTGGAGTGGGAAATTGCTCTCCCCAAACACACACACACACTCACACACACACACACACACACACACACACACACACACACACACACACACTTTGTCCCTGCTTGAGGCAGGGACAAAGACATGAAGAGAAAGACATGAAGCAGGGATGGACGAGTGTAGCCGAGAGACAGAGATGGTGAAGACTGAGCCTCCGTGAAGCGCATTATTAAACTACAACCTGGCAAAAAATATAAATATATAAAACTACAGAAATACAGCTGCACATTCCAGTTACTTAGACAATCACAGGGGTGAGTGCAGCATGATTAATAAAACCCTGATCAAGTCCCATGATGCATCTCTCTCTCTCTCTCTGTTCTTCTCACTGACTGACTCTCTGGAGACCTGTGAGTCACTGCAAAGAGGATTTACTTTTGACATATTTATTAGGAATCGGTGCATCAGATCACATGATACACAGACAGTACTGCACCAAAGTGTTTTTTTTTCCCCCTCTCTCATTTTCAGTCCAGTCCGTGTACCTGAGCGGTTTCAGGGGAGTGTGTTTTTGTTTGTTAAGCCACACAGTGACTTGTGAATCAATCAGCATAAAAAAACGTCTAACTTAAGGCATGAGAATCAGGTGCAGATGATGACAGATGATCAGGTTGGTGATTAGTATACTGGTGATGCTGGATGCTGAGTGGTTGAAACAGACGAGAGGGGAAATAAGGTCGCTGCTGAGGCTGTTACATAAACAAGCGACTTTTAAATGGGATATATTTGGGCACTTTGCAGCCTGTCGCAATAAACATTCGTTCCTACAGTTGTTTCTTTAGTTTAAGTTAATCTCCATCGTTAAATTTGCTGTAATATGAAGGGGGTTTAAACTAGTTCGCTTTGAAAGTGACTGCACATGAACATTCTGGATTTGGTTAATTAGACGAGACTGGAGGGAAAGGACCGGATAAGAAGCTTGATCTGATGCTGTTTTGGCTGCTTGCACGTTTTACACACATTGGAGTGAAGGTACGGAATTTTATTTTATTCAAAAAACACTCCTCACTTAAAATATGCAACTTTTTTTGGAGGATGCCAGTGTGTAAATCTTCCTCTTTATTTAGTTCAAATCAAAAATAACAGAAAATGTTATTCGTAAGAGTAATCATAGACACAAAACAGGAACTAGGAAGTAGGAAAAGCAAGCGTGGATAAAAATAACCAAAAATAAGTCAATGGATAAAATAAAACCAAAAGACTTTTAGAGGTTCTGAGTGAAGACAGACAAACTGATCAGAACAAAACACGATACGGTGAAAACTATCAGGCAACAGGAACAAGACTAAAAACGGAAGAAGCTGAACACACACCTGCAGGAGACCAACATGGGAACTGTACTGCAAAACAAGGAAACTCTGACACACAGCGGCACACAGAGGGTTCCTTATTAAACTCATCTCCAATAGCCCTACAGTTGTTTTATTCTTCTTTTGTAATATTTGCGATACTTCAAAGCACTTTTAAGAATCTTCAAAGCACTTTTTTTAAGTCGATCTGCCGGATGCCTAAATATAAGTGTAAATGTTGCGAGTTAAAGAAAAGGGACGCAAAAGGTTTTGAGCTCCCACGTAATGTTCACCAAGGGCTCGGAGCTTAATGAGCTTGTTAGAGCTGTGGCTTATCTGCAGTCATTGTTAGGACAAACCAGGTGATCCAGATTTCTCCTTTATAAAACACACACAGCATTATACTTTAAATACCCTGACTTCTCCTCGAACCTTCAGTCCCGACAGTCAGCAGCCATGACTTCCTCTACACAGGACTTGATAAATGAAAATAACCAGCGTTTTTGAAGAAAGGAGAAATTTACAAGATAGATTTACAAGACGACGATACTGTAGCTGGGTGCTCTCTGGTAACTATTTCTTCTGTTGGTTCGGAATGTAAATACAAGACGCCAGTTAAAGTGCCCCTATTATGCGTTTTCAAATACGATCTTTCAGGCAGTGTGTCATGTAGCTGTATGTGAACATAAACTATCTGCAAAGTTGGGACGCCGACAGTGCACGATAAATGAAGTTTTTGTCTATTAAAAAAAAGAGTCGGGTAAAATCAGGCCATCTTTTCTATGTATTGACGGGTCTCCAGAGCCATCGTTCAGTTATGGTCATGGACGTTTCGTTTTCCGACACATGCTGTAGCGGTAGACCAATCATAAAGGACCGCGCCATCTGACCAATCACAGCAGTGAGGGCTCACGGAAAGGAGGGGTTTAGACAGACTGAATCTTCGAACTGCTTCACATGAGTCGTTTACGAATCATTTAGAAATGGGGTCAAATTAAATCTATTTTTAGAGAAAACTAAAGTGTTTTTTGACCTTGCATACAAAAAAACCTGTTTTGAGAGACTCATTAAGCAATATTAGTAACCTTTAAAATGGCATAATTGGACCTTTTTAAATATATTTCTAACCCAGTCCAATACAACCCCCCGAATCACAGACATTTCCAGTTTATTAATTATTATTTAATGATTTATTGTGTCAAAAGGTTTTTTTTTAGGGCAGTAAATATTCCTACAAAACCTTTTTTTGTCTTGGATATGAATTCTTTTATGAATTCAGTCCATGCTAATGAAGTTGTCCGGTTACTACTGACTGCCAGAAGTTTGTGTTTGTCAATTAATTTATCTAGTCGATTGTTAAACAGCTTTTCTTGAATTTTTGAGAATTGTGTCAGAACAGAAACAGGCCTATAATTTGTGAAATGGTGTTTGTCACCAAATTTGCACAATGGTATAACTTTTGCTATTTTCATTTTGTTTGAAAATTGTCCAGTTTGAAATGATAAGTTAATAATGTACATTAATGGTTTCGAAATCCCTTCTATTACCCATTTTACTATTTTCATATCTAAACCATCACAATCAGTGGATGTTTTGCTTTTGCATTTATTTACAGTTTCTATAATCCCTCTTTCTTCTACTGTTTCCACATTGAACATGAATTTCTCTTAATTAATCTATCACTGTTTTTAATAGATGACTCAGTGTCAGGGGTGTTTTTTGTCAGGTTAGGCCCTACCTGTTACGGTTGTGGTGGGGTTGCAGGCGAGGCATAAGCGCGAAGGTTAAGACTTTAGGTGTTCTTATATAACACAAACAAAACATAAGCAAGCACAACTCTAAAACATAAACCAAACCGAGATACTGTAGAAAACAAAAATTCCAACAGAACAGTTTAACAAAAAAGATGCAATCTTAACTCAACAGAACAAGCCCAGGAGAAAACAAATAGATTCAAGACAAAGGATTAACTCAACATGTTGGCTTCGTATAGATAAACTAATCAACCAGTCACCTCAGTTCAGGTGAGTGACCCTATCACCTGATCAAGGTGCATTCTGGGAAACGAAGTTCAAAAACACAAAAACACAAAATGGGTGTCTGGGCACAAGGCGCCCTCTAGGAGCCCCCCCTCAAAAGGCGCTACTCCGGAGCGCCACTGAAGGTCCAGGGCACCCTCCCCAAGGTCCTGTGTTTAGCCTCCTGATACAGAGGCTGCAGATTCTGTCCCTTGGGCAGGGTGTCAGGTCGAGCAGGACAGGAGAGATTCCTTCCCATTCATGAGGCGTGACAGAAACGAGTTCCTTGTCGAAGCCGGGCAGCAGAGCTGGCACTGGGTCGTCAAAGCCGGGCGGCGACATGAGCCCTGGGTCGACGTCCCCAAAGCCAGGCGGCGGAGCAAGCACTGGGTCGACGTCCCCGAAGCCAGGCGGGGGAGCGAGCACTGGGTCGATGTTCCCGAAGCCGGGCGGAGGCACTGGTATGACGTCCTCGAAGCCGGGCGGCAGAGCGAGCACTGGCACGACGTCCTCGAGCCAGGCGGAGTAGCAAGCTGTGGTTCAAGCAGTGCAGATCTCTCTGGGTAGACTGGGCCCTCAGCAGGGTTCTCTGGCAGGGCTAACTGAAGGATCGGGGCCTGCATTCGGACTAACTGAAGGATCGGTGATGGATCTTGATTCACCTGCTTCCCTGTTGAGCTGGGCAAGCTGTTTTTGGAGCAGTGCACCCTCTACCAGCAGGGTTTGCATGTGTTTAAGATCCTTCGCAGCATGGCACACATTCAGCTCTCCGATGAGCTCATTTGCTTACTGTTGCAGTGAGAATCGCCGCGGTCGATACTCCTAGCTCTCCATCCTCCAATGACACACAGACTGGGGTTCCTCCTCGCCCTGGTCACCGCCTCTGTTAGACCTCCTGGTCCATACACTCTGGTCAGTGCGGTGAGCAACATCACCCTGAGGTCCGTCATGCTGTATCCTCGAAGGCACAGCATCGCAAGCCGGGACCCTTGCCAGCTCGGCTGTGTCGCTCTCTCACCTCCCCCAGTTGTCTCTCTCTGGGGTGCTCTTTGATGTCACGCCAGATGGCAAGCTGACTGCCCACAAAGTTCGCTTGCCATCTGGCATTACTGTCACAGCCATTCCCCCAAAATATCCAGGGGAGGCCCCTCTGCTATGCCACTGTAACAGTCTTGCATTCTGTTACGGTTGTGGTGGGTTGCAGGCGAGGCATAAGCGGTTGTGACGGTTGTGACTGGGTTGCAGGCGAGGCATAAGCGCGAAGGTTAAGACTTTAGGTGTTTTTAATATAATACAAACAAAACATAAGCAAACACAACTCTAAAACATAAACAAACTAAACCGAGATACTGTAGCAAACAAGAATTCCAACAGAACAGTTAAACAAAACAGATGCAAGCTTAACTCAACAAAACAGGGGTCCGTTCTTCGTACATCGCTTGACACATCCGAGATGAATTGACACATCTAACATGAGATCATCGTGCTAATTACGATCTGGCTAAGTTGGTTCTTTGAGCACACCTGTTGTTGATGATTAGTATAGCTG
>JAOVVB010132238.1:0-12247 GCA_028570985.1 Heterobranchus longifilis | reverse complement strand
GGCGGGGCCCCTCCCCGCATAATTAGATGCGTTCACGTTATAAAAACGCTTTAATTATTTATTCGAGTCAATTTTTGGGGGACCCCCCCACAACGCGGGGCCCCCCTGCAGTGCGTGCCCTGCGGGCCCGTCCGCTACGCCGCTGTCTTTAATTTGTTTGAGTCTCTGATAAAACCTTTTCTCTGCTAAAACTTTTCTGGTGGATTTACAAAGTGTCTCTTACACATCATGTCCACATGGTGTCAGTGTTGTTCTAAAAATGTGGACAATCTGTGATTTGTATTTAGTAGATTATTTTTTAAATATAATTTTAGTTTGGGTTACATATTAGGATTTACAGGATAAACATGTAAACATTTTTGTGTTTGTGTACTGAATGAATTAAATTTAGAATAATTTTTTACCTTAGATAAGATAAATTACTCAAGCTAGTTTCACAGTTAGCTTAAGTTAATGACAACCGACGAGCCTCATACACAACGAGTGTTTTGAGCCGTGTACAGTGTTTTAACCTGGACACACATTTTTTTTTTTTAAATGGTGAAATCATGAAATGTATCTAAGAACTGACATTCGATAGATGTACAGTACAAGTACAGTAGGTTATTTGAGTCATCGCATGTTAGCAAAACAATATTGCTCAAGTCTACATCAGTCGGATTTGTACACCAAGCAGGTTAATGGATCATTTAACACATTTCTCATCCGGGGGAAAAAATTGTTCTTTCAATTTTATTTTGTGGTGAAAGTAAAGTAAATGGATTTTCTAATTAAAATTGTCATTAGCTGTCCTGCTAGTGCCGTGCGTTTATTCAATGCGTTTTACACAGGTTTCTCCAAAAAGGCGATTTTCCCACCCCTACCTTCATCTATTCATCAGAATTTCCCATTGACTCGCTAAAAGCATTCTGCCTTCAGCTCCGGCTCTTACAGATGCTACACTTGTCAGATCTGTCATGATGTTTTTTTTGTTGTTTTTTTCCCCGCCCGGAACAGTTCCATTCAGTTTGACGTCGCTGCTGTCCTTCTTTTCACACACGTAAAAAGAAAAGACTACAGAAAGCATTTATGATTCAGCTTGTACGCTTCTCAAAGCAGAGATACCAAGCGTGATGTTTGCGCTGGATTATTGCGCGGTACACTCTGTATACTGTACATCTTTATTCTGTGTCACTTAAAAAAAAATCTGAGCCAATCAAATTAAAGGAAAAACAACAACAACAACAAGGAGGACAGTGGAGTTTATTAGCTTTAATAGATAACCTAATCACTGGACGTGTTCATTTTCGAGTTATGAAGCTCAGGATAACAAAAGGAAGCTCGCTTCAGCTTTGAGTTCTCTTACAATTTTTATAGGTTATATCTGACAAAGGTGTACACTTATGGGTTAATGTCACTATGAAGTTCCTTTGGTATTTTCATCAGAATCGCTCATATTGCAAAATAATGAAATTCTGAGGTTTCATTATAAATGACCAAACATTTAGACACATATCAGGACAATTATTACAATTAAGTCTCTTGAAATTTTCCCTTATTTTATACCATTTTCTATAAATGAGTGTGTCATTTTATCATGTCCCACATGCTGCTGTGCTAACCTCACCGAGTTTCATAAGTGCTTAATGACATAAAATAAAATAAAACTTTTTTTATATATATTTTCTTATTGTTCTCAAAAATACTACTACTACTACTACTAATAATAATAAAAACATTTCCTATATGTCCACCTTGTCATTTGGGTGGAGCTTCCCCTTTGAGAAACTGGCTGATGTATTCAGTGCCATCACCACCATCATTTTGTCTTTCTTTAATGCAGGTTAAAACAAAGGCTGTAAGGACATTAAGTATTTACAGGTGAGTTTCTTGATTTTTGTTCCATCATATTGTGTTTGTTTCCAAGCTTAACATGTCCACCCTGTCATAGTGAGATATTAATAAATATAAAAACTTGTCAGGATCTCAAAATACTGTACATTTCATAAACCGTACACTGTCACCTTCAACAGTGCATCACTTTGCTAAGTGTAGGTCCACCGTGTGCTCACTAAATGGTAATCATGGTCCACCGTGTCATCAGTCCTTCATGACAGGGTGGACATAGGTGTGCATAGGTGTTGCTACATTTTGGATTAATTTTATTATTATCAACAGAATTTTCCCATTAAGTGAAATATATTGTTGAGAAGAGGATGATATACAGCAACCTTCTGAAAATGTACATTTTGTATCCACTATATGATTAAAATGTATTTACTCTACTTTACGAAATTTCGTCCATGACAGAATGGACATTTGCTTGTACATTGTCTGCATGCGGTTTATTTATAAAAAGTGCTGAAGCTTGACCACAATGCATTTCTAACAGCCCAAGTCGGCTTAATAAATTAAATATGATGTTAAATGGAAAATCTCATATTTTCTCTTTGGAATTTGGAAAGGCACTTTAAAGTGATATTGACCCTCATACATACTCAGTTTAGATATTTATTAATGTTATTATCTAATCAGATTTGTATATTTTTCAGTGTGCTATAGCTGGCGGATTTCATCATAACAGCAAAGAAATTATTTATCCTAACATGGGTATATGTTTAGTTATTTTTGGATTCATTCCTCAAGCTATTCATCCTTTAGAATATGGATTACACATCGCTTTAGCACCACAGGCAGTGTTTTATGAAATAAATATAATAAATAAATAAATAAAATAATTAAAATAAACAGCCCTGAGCAATTTGTCAGTAATCACATCGCGCCTTGGCATCTCAAGACCTTTCAATACATGACCAAGCAAAAGAGAAAAGTTCAGGGATGAATGAGTGCACAGTGAATTGATGGAGATCTCTCTAATGGCGGCTTGGATAGAAGAACATTTTACAGCGGTAATGATGTATTGTTGCTGTAATGCTGAACATATGGATTTATTTCTAAGATCTCACCATATCAGCCGGCCTGCGTTCAATAGACACACCCATCTCTGATAAACTGCCATAAACGCTGGCTATTACTGCTCTAGGAACATTCCTGAAAGAACAATCTGTCTTTTTTTTCTTTTCATTTTTTTTCCTTCTAATAACCCATTTCAGTCTTAACAGCCCCAATTTGAAGAACAGGCTATTGGATGAAAAGTGCTGTCATTTTCAATAAGTGCTCCAAGTGGACTGGAGGTACATGAGGACAGGTGTTGAAGTGTCTGATTTGTCTGCTGCATCATTTGACGTGCCTTTCATTTTCGGATGCATTTCTGTGATTTACACAGGAATAAAAGCCTCGGAGGAAGTGCTGGAGATTCGCAAAATCACAGCAGCGAGATAAAGTCGAACAGTTTAAACCTCCCTAATCCTTTCTTGAAACATAAATCCCAGTTAGATTAGATATAGTGACTGTATCAGGGATTTAGAGCATCACTGAAGCGTCTCTGTTGTGCAGCAGTGTCGGAGATATTGTGTCATTACATCATTCGCTCTCCTGATCTTTTCCATGTTTATAGAAACTGAAATGCAATGGAATTTTCTGCAATCCGAGGATGCTAAATATTTATATTAAATGCAACACTAAAGTGATATGCCCTGCATTTATCAGCACATCTGGATATTGATGTTGGTGGCTATTAGGGACAGATCCAAATTCTTAAATTCTCACAGAGTGAGGTCTTGGTACAGTCACATGTACATTACAGCAAATCAAACTTTTACAGAGCACAGAGTCAGACATGAAACCGGAAACTTGGATCAGGAAGGGGTAAAGAGCCTTGCTTCAGAGACCACCAGGGGCAAATTGGTAACCCATAGTCTTAACCACTGACCCACCCCTACCCCTTACTGTAGTTAATGCCCATAACTCTTGACATAGACTGAGCCATTTCTTTGCCTGGATGCTCAGGATTAGCGTCTCGTACCACAGTGAACCTTCAATCCAGGACCATCAGGGCTTCCTTCAAACCTAACCAGTCCTTACTGGTGGACACAATGCTACCACCACCATGCTTCACTGTAGAGAGGTTTTATTTTCCAGGAGTTTGGCATTCTGCTAAATCAAGCACTTCATGCCCAGCTTTTTTCAGTCTCATCAGACCAGAGAACGTGCCTGAGACTCAAAGTGTAATTTTTTACCATCTTTACCGACTTTGTGAACAGTCCTGTCTTGTGAACAGCTACAATCAGTGCTCTGGGTCTCTCCAGTCACTTCCACATCTCAGTTGTGCTAGAATTAATTTAGGGCTTTTACTATTGATTTTTCTCTCCACTTATTATGTTACAGAGGCCGTAAAGGGACATCTGTAAAATCAATCAATCAACCAAACAAACAAACAAAAACTATAATTATTTGATGAACACAAAGTTTCTGATGGGGCCCCTAAAGGGTGTTGTGTTTTTTTTAAACACATCTCTTTAAGGACTCCATATTATATTTTTCCCATACAAGATTTTTTTTACACACTTACAGTATATTCTTTTGACATTTTATACTTTTTCCTTTTTATGTTACTTTTTTCTGTACTTCTCTCAGTACACAAGCAGGACTTGAGGTTGTAGTACAAATCGTAATTTCATTGTGTTGTCATAATAGGTTTTAATGCAAGATTAATTTATTTTAAAATAATTTATGATGATCTTTTTTCATATTCTCTTCTCATGAAAGTATTTTTCATGATTGTAATTCATTCTTTCATGATTTTTTTATATCATAGGGTACTATTTATTTCTTTCCTTATTAATTTATTTATCTGTTAGTTTATATTTTAGGACATATTTTCATTTAGTAAGTCAAGCGATAAAAACCATTCATAAGGATTCAGAAAGACACTTGACAAGTAAAATGACTAGGTGTGTCTTATCTCTTTCTTGATCAGTGTATTATTTTTAATTATTAATATTTTGAGTTATTAATATTTTGAGTTATTATTATTATTATTATTATTATTATAAGTATTATTATTTAATAGCTCATTATTATTATCCCTGCATAATCATTTATGACGCCATACACACAGAGAACGACACACAGGGTGGCAGATGCATAGGTTTTTTATTTCGGAAAAGTTAAGGAGGAAGTTTGCGGACACGTTTATGCTGAGACGCTAAGAAATGCTTGAACAGAATTAGAAAGAGGAATTTAAGAACTTACTTAACCCACCCAGAGCCAGCTGAGAGTAACTGAGGTGATGAATTCCATGTTTCATGAGGTCTGAACACCGCCTGTGGGTCTCTTTCTCAGTCTCTAGTCTTACTTCATTTAGCTAATTCAATTGCAAGACAAACTTCATCCTCATCACAGCTCTCAGACGTCTGAGTGATCTAGGACCGTGCTCTCTCTCTCTCTCTCTCTCTCTCTCTCTCTCTCTCTGTTCTATTTAGATTATGAATTCTGTTGTTAGTTTCCATCATAAAATAAATTAACCCTGGCAGCCGTACAGTAATAAGAATGAATGCGTTCATGCTTCATCAGGCCGCTGCACTCCTTATTTTTGACAGGTGAGCGATGTTTCCTTCATCTGTTTGCTTCTGTTGAAGATGACGACTGGACGACCGGACGTGATCAGCTTGTGAAACTTCTGTTGAAACAGAAAGAATATTTTCATGTACACTCCAAAATAATATTATGTCTTCTTGTAGATTTTACATACTGATATAACTAAGCAATATCATCATCACTCAGGTGTGCTGATATTCAGTACAACAGCACGACCTCGAGTGCGATATTGCTTTTATACAACAGTCCACAAACACCATTTATTACCAACAGATGAATTGTTTGTTTATTTAACCAGTTATTTTGCTCCGCCCACACATATCCTTCAGCGCCTCGTGGAACTAACTAATCGCATGATTACGAGATTTACTTTATATTTCCACCTATTCAGCTTTAGAATATCGACTCTGTTAACTTCCGGGTTCTGGGGTTAAATCCTAAATAGCGTTAAATGAAAAGCTAGTGCACTATGTAGGGTGTTCAATCCCTTGTTCCACGCACCAAGTAGTGCCCTCGATCAGGGGTTAGAGAGGGATCTGGGATTCAGCCTGGTGTTAGAAGCTGGTTAGCTTTGTAGCTCGCGTTAGCCGTGAACAGAACGACGCGGACGGTTCAGAGGCGATTCAGAGCGACTTAGAAGTGATTAGTGCAGAGACGGCGTGTTGTTTAAGACGACATAACGTTATCAGATGTGTGTTCTTACTGAAAGTGCTTCTGTGACTGGGTGTGAATGTGGGTTTTGTCAGACAGCTGCTCTCTCCTCAGTACTGCGGACCGTACAGACCTACTCTCACCCACGCCTACTGAGACACACGGTTAGTGTCATTAACCACTGGACAACACCTGGGACACGCCCACTCATACAGATAGTTACTCAGCACAGTGCTGTTACCGTCTGTTATCGCTTCTCGTCCAATCAGATTGTTTGCTCGCAGCAACCCCTTATGTAACGCCTTTTTAAAACAATTGTAAATGTATTTAATCCTATTCAACATGTTTTACATAATAACACTAATGTTTACTGGTTTATTTTTGTTACTTTTCTTACATATTTTACTTGAACAGAAATTCTGTCCTAAATTTAAATATACTGATGAGTGAATAATTTATAATTCAGTACGAAACTACAACTTGCAAATACAGAAATTTCAAACGCTTTAAAACAGAGCGCTGATAGTTCCATCGTTAAAGTTTTGTTTCCACATGCATGTAAACCACAAACAATACATTTTTATGAAGGTATAAAATGACCCATCTACAGCTCAATTGAAGTGAACTTGTTATTCGATTAAGCTCAATTTTGGGCTCAATTCTTTTATGATTTTTTTTTTTGCGGTTGTGGCTCCTTTGGTACCAATATTGGTGTCAATGCGAGACAAAGCAGAAACTTCACATTGATCATAAGTAAATGCATTCTCATCCACCTCCACGTCATCACACCAGTCAGCTCTGCAGCCACCATGTATAAAAATAAATAAATATACCACACCCGAATGAAAATGCAAATGACTTGGAATTTATCTTCACAAACCTTATTTGCAAAGCGTGTTTGTTATTGTGATGCAGGGAGGCGCTGTTTTCTCCTTGCTTTCAGGTGATGAGTTTCAGAATTAAAATGAAAACACATTGCTAGTCTGTACAGATGCAAATAAGACCAATAACATTCAAATGGTCATTTTGACACCAATATATTATTATTATTATTATTATTATTATTATATAATATAAATGCATAACCAAAAGCATTAAATTAAATATAGGAAATACATTTTCATTTAAATAAAGGTTCTCTTGAAGTCTGTGTAAATGAAATCTCAACAGTACTACATTAAAGTGCAATGTAAATGAAATTAGTATTTGAGCCCAAAGTTGCAAATACAAGTTGCAAATGTAAATTCATTATTTTTAATTCATGTTTTAATTTCAATTTTGACAGAAAAAGAACTGCATATCAATCAGGATATTTGGTGAAACCCCGGTGTGGTTAAGCAGATAAGAATCATTTTGACGTAAACAGAAACACTGCGGCGAGTCGCATTCTTCCATTTAAAGTGAACAGATGAACGTCCAGGAAAAGTACAGCGTTACAAGCCCAGACACAGGCACGTTACCGTAAGCTGCATGTGTTCAAACAAAAGGTCAAGAGGTCAGACATGAGCGAATATTTGGATACTAGTTTGGCTCGGCAACCAACATAACAAAAATTAATAACAGCCCAGACAGTAGGTACCTGGTTCTTGTTCACTTTAGACAAGTAACACACACACACACACACACACACACACACACACACACGCATCCAATTTGTCAGCTATGGAATGCATTGCATTTGTTAGCTTCCTGCTGGGTTTGATTTGCTGAATTATTTTGATCTGTTTAGATTCTGGATACTCGAAACTCGTCTACAGTAAACACTCTCTGGATTACTTGTGTTATTATATTATGAGCTGCAATATAATATTTTTTATGACACAGATAAACCTTGTGTGCTAAACATGTATGCTGATAAGATATCAGTCTGGTTGGAATTTATAAACGGTATAAAATCATCCTCCATTACGTTCAAACCATCACTCACTCCTTAGTGCGGAGTACAACTCAGACTCGAGGGCATCACAGACCGTAAAGCTGGATGCCTCGACTCGAGAGTTTGGTTCTTTGCGTACCAGACGCTGTTAAGACACACGCAGGAGTTTGTTTAAAGAACCGTGACGCAGCGAACAGGAGGACGGAGCGGAGCTGTGAAGTCGAGCCAAAACCTCCAAATTCCAGAGTTGTACACAAACTTCATAAAGAAAGGAGAGTTACGCATCGGCAAATTCACAAAATACATTTTATTATTTATGACAAAGAAATCTAACCATCTTGTTTTCTGAAATGTACCCATCTACTGGTCGGTCTATGAATTTTATGAATTTTAAAAAGTTTTTATTTCTATTTCTATAGGCAGTCTAGCCCATTTCTTAAAAAAATTCCCATTCAACACACGAACATGAAGTTTGATTCTCAAAATACCCAAATATTTCAGTAAATAGATGTCCGGTTTGCCTAAAACAAAGAGAAGAGCAAACATAAGAATGTCCAAACTACAAATAATTTTTTTAACATTCAGGTCTAAAATACAGTATGTAATGATGAGAACAAATTTTATATTTAAGAAAATATAATTTCTGAACGTACAAAAAAATTAAGTTAAAAAACAATTTAATAAAAAAAAAAAAAAAAATACTATAGCAAAAATTATATTAATGTAACAATTAACAATTATGTTCCCAAGAGATTTGGACTGCATTTATGTTTAAATGTTAATATGCATGAAAGGACTAGACATCCGAATATAATGCTTTACAATATCTCTCTACATGCTGAGTTTTATTTTTATTTTTTTTATTTTTTGTCTGCGACAGGTTCCTGTAAATGACCAGGTTGATGGATGAAGTAAAATACAATAATCTTGTGGATTTGAGAGACTTACTGTAGTTATTGACCTGAACTCGGTACATTGTCTTCACATGGCCTTTCTTTCTTGTTGTGAGAAAAAAATAAAACATAGTTGCACATTTCTCTATACAATTTTTGGAAGCAGATTTATCAGCTGTATCGGTGTACAGTCCCAGTTTGACTTGAACGCCCCTCGTATTTAAACAGTTAAAGGATAAGGATAAAGGAAAGACGTACAATCAAACACCCGCTTTGACTTAAACGACCATTGTATGCGGTTCAGATGACGTCATCTTTCATGATTTCTTTTAGCTAATTTTCCTCGTTCCCTTCCTTGTTCCCTTTGTGTGCCATTCTTTTAGATTTTTATCGGAAGCTGAGACTTCTTGTACTTGTTTTTTGCAGATGAACAAAGGATTATTTATGAGTTAGATCAGTGCAGATTAGAAGCATGATGAATGTGAATTTTCCTTTTTTAACTCATGAAAAAACACAAGTAGGCATTTCTTCATAGCGTTTCTGCGCTGGTCAGACACTCGGCAGGGTGGATCGTGATGTGTGTCTCCATCACATACAGTATCTTTCGGTCTGTGTCAACATTTTATTTCAGTTCATTGTCACCTATTAAACTTTGCCTCTGTCACAGTGGAATGTCTTCAGAATGTCACCAGCATTAACAGGACCATGGAGGCACAGAAAAGATAATTATTATAAAAAAAATAAAAAAAAAAGATAAAAGAATGGGTGTTCAAAATTTTTTAACCGTCGTTCAGTATTGATGGTTAAAAAAATTTGAGCAGAACTTAATGTGTCTTAATCTTCATACTGTATAATTGTAATAATATTTTATTCTGTACCTACATAACCTAAACAGAGCTTTCCAGAGCACTCTAAACAGATACAGGAAGTAGTACATGAATTATACTACACAATTAAATTAATTGGACATAAAAAGATAAGCAACTGTGCGTAGTGAGAAGGCACCACTAACATACATGCAAATTTTTTTATCATTATTTATTTGTATTTTTTTAGGGATAACAGTTTTGTTTTTTTCATCTCTGAAACGCCGGCCTCCCAGGAACTCCTTTAATGTCTTTTCCAGATATGTGGAAATGTCTTGGGGCGAGGTCAGGACTCCAACATGCTTGCGGTGTTGGTGAACGATTGGGTGTACAGTTCCCACAGACAGACGCGTCCCTCCTGCAAGTTATCTGTCGATTTTCAAGGATCGGGCGTTCCACTGGCTGAACGTTCACGGGAACGACTGCAGTGGGCTCCGAGCCAAGTCGGCTGGGACGACATTCTCACCATTCTAATTTTTTACTCCAGCTAGTCTGTAAATGTCAATCAGCAGTTTTAAACCTTCATTCACCAGAAATTTTATCAAGTTTATCAAGTCTTGGTTTTTTTTTCTATTATATTTTTAGACATAACAGTTTTGTTTGTCTCTTGTCTTTAAGATCTTTATGTGGTGTACCTGTGAAGTTCCCCTTGCACAGAGTAAAGAACAGAGCGTGCTGTTATCTGTTATTAGATAATCACTTGTACATAAAGTCTGTGGGAGAGCATAAATACACATTTATGCAAATCTTGTTTTTGTGGCGTGGGATGCTATCGCAGCAGATTGTATCACTGCCTGTCTATAGACATGTCTTGCATGTTGTTTCTGGTTATCCGGTTTTACTCTAGTCTCCAAAATAATTGCCCCTGAATGCCAGTCTGTGTGTGTGTGTGTGTGTGTGTGTGTGTGTGTGTGCATGTTTGTAATGCCCTGTCATGAATTAACATTCCATCTAAGTAAAATTCCACCTGTTCTCATGCCCAGTGGGTGACTGTCGTCTGCTTTTAGACTGACAGGAATAAGGTGGTGAATAAAAAATGTTTTTTTTTTTTTTTTTTTTTTTCATTTTTTCAGTCAAACTAATTAGTAGGGAAATCTTTCAGAGAGGGGACTGACCGTGTATAGATAGCGTGCTGCTGGGGTTCCCAAACTAGCGGTCGCAACCCCTCATGGAGGGGGGGGGTCATTCGGTTTACAAATTTGTTCATTAGAGAAACTCACAAACATCTGAGGGGTGTTCAAGTCAAAGCGGGACTTTTAATAATGCAGTAAACTCCCTTTATTTCTCTATATAATCTCCTGCTATACTGATGCACTTATCCCAGTGTTTCACTAGTGCTTGGACACCATCAAGGTGGAAAGTTTTCTCAGTACGCCGAAGCCATGATCCTGCCATGCCTGCTCCATGTCTGTAACACCGGCCTCCCAGGAACTCCTTTAACAGCTTTTCCAAACATGTGGAACATGGCTTGGAGAGAGAGCGGGACTGTACGGGGGGGGATGCGGCTATAATAAAGTGCAAGTAATAATGATAATGTGAATGTGGCGTGATGTGGTGCAAGACTCGACTTGCTGAATGGTCACGTGAACGACTGCAGTGAGCTCCGAGCCACCTCAGCCGGGATCATCATCCACAGACGAACAGTACGGCCTTCTTTAAAACGTTTACACCGCTCAGATGTTTTACTGCGGCTAAGAGTCTCATTTCCGTACTGTGCTTGAAGTCTTCTGTAAATGTCAATCGTCTTTTTGCGCCTTCAATGAAGTCCCACTTTCACTTGAACGCTTGAATGCTTTTTGATAGCTCCCAGAGAAAATCACAAGACTGTGGTGCAGCATTAAATCCAGATCCTGCAGATTAAAGGAACCGTTTCTCCCTGAAGGCCGTCTGGATCCTTTTTCCCTCATGCCTTCATGACCTCTCACACACTGGTCATCTCATTAACAGCTCAGAGACACTCATGGACGTGTCCCCTCCGTGTGTTTCTGTCACTTTTGCGCTTGTTACGACATTCTTAAGGAGACTTTTTGCTACTCTACTGCCTCTCTCTGAGCTACGTATTAATCATGTTTATTACATATTTATAGAGCGTTTTTTCCCAACCCGTGGGCTGTGGGTCGGGCCGAACCAGGCAGCAAAAAGCTATAGGGAGCATTAAATGTGGGCCGACTGGATTGTGTTGTGTTATTTTGTTCATCCTGGAAATATCAACATTACAGCACGCATTACACAAACAAATTTATATAAATCTTGAAATAAAATGTTGAATAAACCAATTTCCAATTGCTTGCATCCATCGTCTCTGGGTCAAAGGTGTGCGTGTAAGATCTGCAGTGATAAGCTAGCTGGCTAATGAGAGGGCTAATGAATGAGAAAGTTATGAAACAAATGACAGTAACAAACTTCCGTCTCGGCTTTCTGGTCTTTCTTCACTAAACGATCTGATAACAAAGGAGCTTTAGCTGCTGCTAGAAAGACACTAT
>JAOVVB010132218.1:0-12248 GCA_028570985.1 Heterobranchus longifilis | reverse complement strand
CCCTTCATCTTCCTACGACCGGTCAGACGTGGGCCCTACGTATATCCACCTTGAGAGGAGCTGCACTAATCATAGCCAACAACCCAAGAGGCTTTAAATATGATCCATGTTGTGTTTATCACAAAAAGCTTTGTTAGAAGCTGATCAATGGAGATGTGGAGTGGTTAAAATATAAAGACACATGGTACATTTCCACTACAATCTGACTTTATAGCGTATAGCTTGTTGTCTTTGCATGGAGGTTATGAGGTGTATAAAGCAGGGAAGGTTCCCTATTTAAAAACTGATAAAGCTGTTATGAGTTGCTGTTTGCCCTGTCAGTACGCATACAGAAAATAGTTGCTTTTATGGGCGCCAGGAGGTCAACATATAGCATTTTGGAAGTTTATGAAACCACAATGTTACATAAAACAAGACTGAAAATGCAAAAGCAAAACAACATTGAAGCTATGACACACAAGTATTAGAATAAAACAAAACACCCCCCTCGTGTAATCGAGTAAAGGCCAAGGCGACACACTTGCACCATGCGCTGTAAAACACCGACACACGCAAATATAAACACGACCTGTGAATACTAGGTGCCACTTACTGACCCCGTAAAACCGACGAGGATAAGCAGTAAATCTCCCACGTGGAGGAGTTCATAAAATTTTACATCGGATGTTTAGCTACAATGAGCGCGCGCACTATTCCCAGCTCAATAGTTGTATGGCTCTCTCTCCAAATATGCCAGTGTGGTTTTTGTGGAGTTACTGACGTTTTATACACATCATCGTAAAATATGAAAGGCGCACTGGGCGAATTTATAGACCTTTCACACTCTATAAATATGCAGATTGCCAATCATTGTTGCACACTTCTTGGGGACTTTGAGCTACAGACGTCACAAACGACACATATTAAAGCTATAAATGAGCAGGTAGCTGTTTAACAAACTCTGCTATTATTATTATTATTATTATTATTATTATTATTATTATTATTAATAACATGTTGTATGATGTGAGTATTATATATAATGTTGTTGTTGTTGTTGTTGTTGTTGTTGTTGTTGTTGTTGTTGTTGTTGTTGTTGTTGCTGTTTCTGCTGTCAGTGTTGCTATTTATGGTGTTGATGTCTTTGCAATTGTTATTAAATTATTTATATATTTAAATATTGTTTCTGGCTGATCATTAATTGTGTTATTGCTGTTGTGTCCATTATATATTTCTTTGTTTTTCCACTTAGGCATTTTAATTGAGTTTTTTATTTTGAATTGATACCATGAAAAATAAAACTAACAAATACAAAAAAAATCCAAATACAGATTCCAAACACATAATTATTATCCCATCTAAATGCAGATATTGTCCTTTGTCAAAGCTAAAACCTGTCTGAGCAAAAATGATCCTATTTTCAATGGGCACACAATGGGGAGAAAGAAAAATAAATAAAATAAAATATATAGCCTATATACCACAAGATCCCAATTACCTCACAAATGTAAGGACATTTGAGAAGTTTTTTTTAAACCGCAAAAGTGACAAAATCTAAAATAAAAATGTAACACACAAGACAGAAGAAAACTAAAAAACTAAAAAGCAAAATAAAAATAGAAAATCCTGTTCACGCACACACACACTGTACCAAACACAACAAGCAGCTCGCTGCATTCCAGAGTGCTGTTCTGTGGCCTATTACACAAGATGCGGTGGGTGACCATATCTGTCATTTTGTCATCGATAGGTTACTCTTCATTTTTCAGCCAAGCCACAGAGCTGTAAAGAAGCCCTTCAACACACCGACCCTGCTCAAAACATGGACCAACAGCGTCATCTAGTGTTCACATGTGTCCCTAAACCTCCATGAATCCACCAATCAGAAACAACTGTGATGTGGACAGAAAGGGTCTCCCCCATTTGTCCAAACCTTGTCTGTTTCACGTCCCTTTGCTTAAATAAAATTAAAGAAGAAGTTTATCAGCTGGAGCATGCCTCCAGTCTCCTCTGTTTTAGAGCAGACTTGCCATAGTTGTTATGCTTTATCTTTTTTCCTGCCATGGTCGCTACCTGCTCTTATCTGAGAGATAACTGCTCTGCAGCACTCATATTCATGCACAATAACTATTGACGTTTTCCCATCTAATTGTAGGCTAATAGACCACTCATGTGATGAAGTGCGGGGGGGTTGCGGCTGGCCCATCAGGCAAAAGTCCCCTGAACGGTGCGCATGGCTCTCCTTTGAAGGAGTCCACCACCACCGTCCATTAAAACCATAAAGTAATTTAGCCCAGACGTCTAGCCAGTTAGTCGAGTTTGCTTTGTTCGTCTGCATTTGAGACAAACAGCCGAGCTCCAACAGGGGCTGTAAAACTGGCATTTTTGTCCGAGCTGAGCGGAAATGCACTGGATTAGGCTTTGAAATTACAGCATCCTGTCCGTATTGTTTGCCACCACAAAAAGGCAATTTAGGCCTATCCCAGGAAACAAATGCGAGACTTGGGAAATTGTCTCTCACTTTAACACTCAAATGTTCAAATTTAGTCTCGGGTTTTCTGATCGCCTGTGGGCCTGGCAAATAACGTACAAAACTAGCAATCTAAAAGATTATTTGGAAGGTAATTCATTTCGGAAAATACCCCATAGCAATGGTTCAGAATTACTTAACGAATACGTTCATGGAAATGTGACAATTGCACAAATAGTTTTAGGGTACTTTCAGGACACACAATTAGCACCATTATTTACCAGCCAAATGCTGGTAAAATATGCAAGGGGCTAGTATATTAGATGCCCTCACCAGCCAACAAAATAATGGTAATCTTTACTGTGGGGCTGGTAAAATGTGAACATTCAATAGCCGTATGGCCGGTGGACAAAAAAAGGAAATTTTGCACTCGGGGTACTTTTAACACATAGGGTATGGTGCAATAAAACAAATATCGCACATGCCTCATGCATTTATTTTTTGCTCTTATAAGAATGTTTTGTGTACAATATAAGTGAACTACACTGCTGCAGATCATCCATATTAGTACAACCACAAACAAAACAGAATAAATAATTATTTGCAGCAAAACCAGTGCTTCTTGTTCTTTGATAAATGTATTTTTTCCCCCTTAAAAGACCAAACGAGACTATTTGTGATTATTTGGTGTGCGTATATACTTATCCTTAAGTATTTGCACAACTGTAAATGTACGTGACTGAGGCTTAAAGAAGGCTTATTAAGACCCACATTTAAAGCAATGCAAAACTAAATTAAAACAATGTTGTGTTGCTAAATCCTTAACTGTGCTGACAACGTTAAGTTTTCGACCTCGGTATTATTTGCGGTGCAGAGCTCATTTAGGCCTTAGCTGTACTTGGAGGAATGCTCGCCGGGCAAAACATGTTAGACAAAAAAATTGTGGAGGCATAATTATTTAGCAAACACCCATCTGTTTGCAATATGTAGCCTACCCAACAGTGATTTGGTACTTCATTTTTTCCTGTGGTTTTTAAATCAAGAAAATAGTTGATCTGATATTGATTGTTTGTTAGGCCCTCTCTGCAGCCACGTACGTATTTAGTAAATATTACGTAATATTTACTAAATGCGTTTGGTCGCAAACATGATACCCACACTGAGCCACAATGAATACAGCATACAAGCAATTAGTGATTATGTTTTATATTTGCAGAGGTATATATCTACAATCTATAGTTAAACTCGTAGGCTACAATCAAAAAAGAGAGAGATGCACAAATACAGCAACAACTATCACAAAAATACAAGACAGACAAGTCCGATCGCAGATGTTCTGTTTCTGTACAAAATACTACACCTGCACAACAACGTACAAAGGAAATAAACATGAAAGAAAACATTCACATCATAAATTATGGGTTTGTGAAATTCAAAAGAATTCAAGTATTCTCTTTCTTCAGACAGTTTTAACGTGTCCAAACTGCACTTGTATAATTTCTCTTAGTACAAAAAACATAAAGGTACTTCTAAGTGAAAGCAGAGTGTAATTATCTCATTGGAAGTTTTTTTTTCTTTAACTGTGGACACATAAATGTGCTCTGGAAAAATAACATAATCTGCATCAAACAGTCTCGAAGTTAAGGTTAATACAAAAAATCCAACAAAGTGATAAATATGAAGAGGAGGAAAAGAGGGATTCATCGTGTGTTTTGGTACATCTGTGCTGTCCTTGTGACTAGTGGTTATTATGGTTGTTTTGTGACTGCAGTCCACATTATTGTTCTTTGCTGTCGGTCTTTTCTTTGTTCATTTTCTTCATCTTCATTCGTCGGTTCTGAAACCAGATTTTGACCTGCCTCTCTGTCAGATTCAGGACCCTCGCGACCTCGAATCGGCGGTCTCTAGTTAGGTACATATTGAACAAAAATTCCTTTTCCAGTTCGAGAGTCTGGTACTTTGTGTAAGGGCATCGCTTCTTCCTCGTGGAGCGGGCGTGTATCCAATTTGCCACAGGGTTATCTGCAAGTAAAAACCATAATAATAATAATAATAATATAGACAGAACATATAAGTGCAATACTGTGAGAAATTTTCAAAACTGAAACAATGACAAATGACTATCACATTAGTGTTAAGCATTTAGAAAATCTGCCTCTGGATTTACAGCAATTCCGTGGTCTCATCACAAGGTGCTACAATTGTAAACAATGTCAAAGCATACACAAGCTTTGGTGTTTATACAATTAAAGCTATAATCTGATAGTAAACATTTTGAAGAAAGATTCTCAGCCTCATCCAACCCTACACTGATTTGCTTCCTTGTCCCCTTGACTTGTGAGTAACACCGTCGTAAAATACTCAATGCGCTTATTCACTTTATTGGCCCATAAAATGGCCCGTGGTTCAAGCCTTTACAGGTCCGTGGTGAAAGTCCTCCAGTATGTCCCTACATTCCTCAAGTTGGCTGGAAGAGTCATATGAATGTGTTTTGGATCCAAAGAGAGGAGCATATTTTCATATGTAACGATATGCACATCATCTTCTCGTTATTATGTGTATGAATAATGTATTTTACCACTGGGGGATCAAATAGAGCCAAAATGTGCTTTCCTCACAGACGGGCCTACATTTAAAAAAAAACAGCACTAAAAGTCGGCTTATAGCTGCATGTGCCGTGTGTAATGGCACGGGGTCAAAATATGGTCGTAAAAATGCATCATAAAGCATTCCAACTGATGAATATTATTTCATGTCTGTTTAGGCTATTCGCTTAAAAAGAGCACCTTGCATGTGTTTAACATTATGCAACAGCCTTCCAAATTCAACGTCTTCCTGTAGGTTTGAGTCCATGTTTACAACCCCGTCTGCTTTTATAGCCCCAATATTAGCCTAGTAGCGTTTGTCTTTTATAGTTCCTATGCTTTCCCCCTAACAGAGGCGATTCTGAGCTGAGCTGAAAAGGGAGGATGAAACATCTTATAATTCCAACTTTATGCGAGACGTTAACATGCCTCTAAAGCAAAACCAGTTTTACACAATCCCAAAAGCAAAACTCCCACCCGGTTGTAAAAGGAGCTTGAACTTACTCGGATCTAGCTCCGGCTTCTCGTCTTTATGTTTCCCTGAAGCCAGGAGCTCCGACTCGGGAGAAGGGAGATTCTGCTGCGTCTTGTCTCGCATGTCAGTGGATGAGCAGTACAGATAATCCGTGTAGGTCCGTCCGCTGGTGCCGAGACACTCGGCGGCTCTGTGCTCCTGAAAGGCGTCGGGCTTCAGCCCATAGTGCCTGCTGTTCCCCGGATAGCCATGGAAAGGCACGGCGCCTGATATCGGCTCCAGCCATGACCGCATATACCTCGAGTCTGTGCCTAAGTGAGGTTGGTGACTGTATGGATGGTAAACCACTGATGACTGGGAGTGTACAGGGGTCCAGGAGGTGGAGAAGACGGGTGCCTTGGGTGCGAAGCTGCAGGAAGGATAGTCAGCGCACTCCGGTACTAGGGACGTCGGACGAGGGCCGGCTGGGTGCGAACCGGGAGCCGAAAACCGAGCTGCAGCAAGGACATCCTCGTTTTCATGGTTGATCAAGGAGTCCACATAATAATTACTTATGGGACCCGTGGTCGACATGTCGAAGCTTCCCCGACTCTTTTACATGCATCCGATTATTATATGGAGTGTATGTGTACTTTTTTATCTAGCCATAGAACAATCAAGGCAGGTAATTATTTCTCAACGCTTCCCTGGCTGCCATTGGCTGCCTCGTCGACACGTGATTATATTTACCCTCACAAAAAATGTACAGTGGATCAATGCGCCACTCATCCTGGGATCCCAATGCACATAAATCGGATTAAAGAATGTGCTCTTTTGCTCTTTCCCTGGGACGTATTTAGAGGTAACTTCAACAGCCACGCTCCTTTATGAAGAAAACGTGCCGTTGTAGTGCTAAGAGTGGATCTTTCTGTAGTCGCAGCACAGACCTGCGCACTTTAGGTCTAAACCCGAGCAAGGCACTATTTGATGGTGTAATCAATCTCTGTCTGGCGAAATCTACCATAGCCCCGTGTTATTGCAATGGGTAGTATTACAGCACCACAGTGTTTATTGAATCGTTGACGCCTTTTATCTTTATCAAAGCAGCAGCACATTTGATAAAGTGAAGGCTTTATAACTTCCTGTGGAATGCTGTTTATTTCTTAATAGAGAGAGAAGACTTCACAGTAGCTACACGAGAGAGGGATTCAAGACACGGGATGCAGGATACACCAACAATTAACTTTGCACCGATTTAACGAGGGCGCACCAGACCAAACATATCCTAAATGGGATGTGCGGAGATATAGGAGAGGAGGGGATTCAGATTCTTGACAAGCAGCCCACTACAGCGGGTTATATTCGGCTAGTGACCGTCCACGTTTTTATGCCCATCAATAAATTTTAACGAGGACCATTTGATTGTTCATAAACGTGTCGTTAATAAGACTGCATCCGAGTTCCTCGCTCAACATAAAAACCACCAGCACTTTATGCACGTGAAACAATTCCTATCAAACAGAGAGGCCGGAGACAGGAAACAGAAGACTGCAGAGAGCAGAGGAGGTAAAAAGGTTCGTTAAAGGGCTAACTAGATGAAAGCTTTCATAACAGGGATTATGTTACTGTTGTATCTAATGGCACGACTTTTCCGTTTTGCCCTGTGATATACTAGTGTAGCTTGTCAGTTAGCAGGCTGTGAAACAACCCTGAACTCTCCTGCAGGGCTGCAGCGACACATCAAATAATATCATACTAATATACGATGAAGCAGCTGTAACCGAAGAAGCCACCACTGTCACAGGGAACACAAATTAGACTAATTGTGACATAAATACTGAAAGTTTAATGCACGTGCAGACTGGGGTGAGGTCGATAACAACATGGCTGATGCGTTAGTAAATCCTAAAAGCTGAATACGTTATATTTATGTGATGTGGTGACTTTGGTGCAGGAGTGTATTTGTACATTTTTGAAAAACGGTGATGCTGATGAGTGTCATTGTGGTGAGTTTTAATCTTACTTGGATGCATGTATGTTTTATCTATGTTTTTTTGTGTGTGGTATAGCTATTCATTTTGTGTTATATGTATGATGACGTGCGTAATTACGCATATGTTTTTCTTTTACTGTGGACCAGTAGTTTGAAAAAAAAAATCTAATTGAATTATTGCAAACTTTATGACAAATTTCCATTTTATAGCTACAAATCTAATGTACAATAAAGTCATGTGAATCTGAATCTGAGGACGTTGGAGCTAAATAAGTGCAAACATCCATCTGCAAAAGTGAAATTATAGTGGTGCAGCCGAACAAACCACACTTCACTAGGCTGAAATTAAGTCAAACTTGGTGCACTGTGTTCCATAAATATGAAATAACAGGTTAACCAGAGACCACATTTCAAAATAAATCCCAATTTACGAGTGATAATTACGCGTGCAGTGCATCTGTAGGAAAATTAAGTGTTGGGATTTGAAAACAAATCTTTCCTTTGTCATCGCCAAGCTACAAGGATCACATGACGTCACCAATTAGTCTAGACTAAATGCAACTTGGCTTCAAATTAATTCTTACACTTGGAAATTAACTGATATGATGCTCAATATTTGGACTCCATGACGTAAAACAAAATGTAATCTATACGCATTAGGAAGTGCGATGCTTGTCATGGCTGCTGAGTTCAGATTCAACCATGAAATTTAAAAGGCCAGACGCCAGACCTTAACCCGGATCACGCCAAACGGTGTCCTGGTGAGCGCTGATGAATGCGCAAGTCTGCTGCGAGTCAAACATTTCCCCACATGTTTACAGAAATACAGCCGTTTAGTAAATTTACTTATCTTAAATTAGATGGTTTTAAAGGGTTTTTTTTCTGCAGGTTGAAGGTCTAAGTCCGTTAATTCTGCTGCTGTCATTAAAGTAGAATGAAAAAGTGCTCACGGGCAATTTATTATAACATATGGTCATATAAATATAAATAACCTACATTATATAGCCTAGCTCGTAGGCTATCTATGTCCACAGTAATCCAGAATAATCCTTTCTATTGTTATGGGTGTGCGTCTGTGTGTGTGTGTGTGTGTGTGTGTGTGTGTGTGTGTGTGTATGTGTGTGTGTGTGTGTGTGTGCGCGTGTGTGTGTCCATTAATTTTCTTCACAATGTATCTATTCCACTCGTTCATCCATGCCTGTTGTGCTATAATAAAAATATTGCATCTTTAACTATATTCCTTTGTTGTTGTTTCTTATTTCTGATATTTCTGTCTTTTGTTCTTCCTGAACACAAGTGGAGTTGCAACTAGACCACTTAAGATTATACTACCGAAGAAATGCCTCTTTGTTGCATCGCTCAACATTTTTCGTATTTCATATATTCACTCCTTTAACATTTTTACCTCTGGAAACACTGCTATGGTAAACAAAACAAGAAGCAGTGGTTTGTCATCATTCATTTCGTTTTGAACAGATATGATCCAGCATCACCAATATATGAAAATAAAGAGTAGAAATTGATCAACACGGCAACAGCACACGTTTAGAAGGAGCCAAATGATATGAAACTGTTGGTTTGGTTTGCTTTTAGATGCTCTCTATGTTCGTCTATAGTGAAGTAAAGTCAATGTTCTAGTCCAAAATCACAAATTTGCCTCGAGAGATTTTACAGTCTGTACAACACACGACACCATATATCCTAAGATGATGTGGAGCCCACTTTGTATTTGCATCTTCAGGGATGAATTCCTCAAATTCTCACAACTAAATCAATTACTGATTATAACAATGCTTGCAACTGATGCTATCACAGCGCCACAGTCTTCCTGTCTCTGACATCTCTCATAAACGATAAGTTTTCTATTCATAAAAAAAAATGAACAAATAGGCATTAGACAGCTCTGCTTGTGCAGTGTGACGCAGAAGAAAGGCCTATAGGGCTAATGTTGGCAACAGATTTACTGAGGTGGACAATGTTGTTTTTGTTTTAGATATAAGCCATTATGTGCAGTTTTGCGCCGCTATTAGTGACACACTGTCTGAGTGTATCCACGCCGCCGCAGTGCAGTAACGCTTCATATTAAATCTGAAATTATTTAATAAAACAAGTGTTTAAGGACCTACGCCTTTAATCAGTAGAACACGTTGGTTAATGTTTGCTTCGCCTAAATGTAGTTCTCATGTTAAAAATGCAAAGACAGATAACTATTGAACATGCCAGCTTAATTAAGATCATGCATTTGTCCGCAGGTTAAACAACAAGAGCAAATCTGCAGACCGGTGCAGTATAAATGAGTGAATGATAGATTATGACATGCTGTACATTTGTATTATAATAATCATAAAGCAGAAGCCCAGAGCTCGACAGGCTGATTATCAAGACCAAATCACACCATGTGCATATTAAGTTAAAGATGATCCGCCGTCATTGCCAAGGGAGTCTGCACTTCGTTTATTATTCATCCAGCCAGCAATGCCACAAACTGGTTGTGCCGATGGAAGTGAAAACAAACAAACGATTTAAGGTATGCGTTGCAACGTGACTTTCTTTGATCAGACATGTACACTGTGTGATGACAGGGCGAAGACACATTGTCTATTCTGTCAACAATGAAGATATATTAAATGCAATTTAATTCAGTAATGAAGGTATTTTAAATGCAATTTCCTTCAAAAATACTCATGAAGCTACAGATCAAACAGGCCGTTCTCTCTCTCGCTCTAAAAAAAAAAAAAAAAAAAAAAGTGTATATAGGCAACATTTGGACCATATTATAGCCTACGCGCTTAAACTCTGCATATGGAAAATTCAAAGTGGTTATTTATAACGACCCATGTGCTGAACAGAAAGTAGCCCGCACAACCAGAAGTTACTGTGTGATCATCTGAAAGGCCACAAAATGATCCGTATTACCCAAACTGTGTTACAATATCCAGGATAACCGCTGCATATTCTACTGCATATCATCCAAACACGCCTCTTCATTATACATTCTGCTTTCAGACTGTCCCAGAAGCATTTTTAATAGCATAAATCAAAACGCTTGATAAATTCCCTCCATTATACAACATAGCATGTCCTGAGACCTATTGCTGATCAATATAGATATTATCATGGTGACTAGGCCTGTCGCAGTGATATAGGCTTCTCAACCGTTTTCTTGGTTAAAAAGGGCGAGGTAATTCATATATGGGATAATAATAATTATGATCCCTTGAATTAAAAAAATATATATATTTGTGGCATTTTTTGTGGCCTAAATGTTGTTGCTGCGTATACAGATTAGTTGACTGCCAGTTTAATACGGATAAAAAAAAAATATCCCCAATAATGAATTACCATTCAAAAATGTTCAAAACCACATATTTACTTTTATTTCGCCAACAATGTTCAAAATAATGAAAAATCGGAGCAAATAAAGGTAACGTCCCTCGTCTTCTGAATTTAATCGTCTTCCAACTTTATCTTTAAAAAAAAAAAAGGGGGGGGGGGGGAGAAAAAAAGCAGCTTTATAAATAAAGCACGACGAGCTCAATTCCCATATATCTTACAAGAAAAGCTAATAATGTATGTCAGGAAAGCCGTTAGCATATTTGGTTCATGTCTGATCATGCCAGTGGCAGTAACACATCTCGAGCTGTCCCAAGGAAGTGGCTGACTAAAGCCTTCAGTTCCTGTGCGCCACTACAAAGTGAAATAAATTGCTTTATGTGTATATGGTTTTAGGGTGAATCTGTGCGGCTCTCGAGGCTGTTTCCAGCGCTGTAAAGTCTTTGTCAGTGATGCATTCCAAGGGAGACACTCATTCACTGAGCTGAATGAAAGTGACTTTGGATTCCAGACTGTCTCTTCCAGTTGCACTAGCGCCAAAGGGAGGGGGGCTGAGAAAACAAGGGGAAATAGTGACCAGGATAAACACTGGACTGCCTAGCAGGAAAGATGCTGACTGTTCCATAAAGAAGTTATTGTGTTTCTTTTTACATGAGGTCATCACTTTCCTGAAGACTTTTATTTTTCTTATCAATGGCCTAATTTAATTTCACCTCTGCTAAAAACATCAATAGTGTTGGTAATCAAATGGATTACTGACTTATGCAAAGTTAGGCCTATATATGTGATGGCATGGCTCACTGACGTGCTACCGATATAAACTAATTATGTTATATGTGCCAACAATAAGTCAAATAATTCCGTGATATTGGACTACAAAATCATTTAATAGTGAGGGTATTAATTAAAAGAAGATAGAAATATTCTATAAACTTAGTCTTAAAAAATGCGTTTTAATTGTTAAAATTAGGGCAATATAATACATTTATATAAGATATGCATCCATCAGCTCGTTAAAGGGGCGGGGATAACAATTTTTTTTTAAAAAGCAAAGTTTAACTTCAAACTATGCAATAAAACAACAATACGGACAACTAAGGTGTGTTATGAACGAGTTAAGCAATTTAATGCACAAAAAGTAATGTTTGCAGTAATTTCACAGAATAAAAAATCAAATAGGCCTCAAAATATGACTTCTAATGGGATGATTGCTGTCATGAGTGTCAGTGTTAAGTGTTCTTATGTGTTGAAGTTTGTGGAAAACATTTACTTTCAAAGTAAGAATTATTTTTTAGATCATATAGTATCATATATATTTTAATGTTAGGCCACTTCTCAGTATAAAACTTTGCAGCAAATATGAAATTGTGGTTGCACGGCATTTTGAAATAATGCATTTCAAGCAGCCGTGTCTTAGCATTTACAAGAACAAGA
>JAOVVB010132198.1:0-12248 GCA_028570985.1 Heterobranchus longifilis | reverse complement strand
TACACAGGCACATGAGAACATCCTGTTTTATTTCCTGATTTGCATGCATGAATGATGTTTTTCTTTGTGTTCTACAGTTATCATGTTTCCAGGAATATCACAGGCAAAACCTCAGGGTAAGTGAAAAACTGAGTATTATAAAATGCAATGTATGAATCATCCTCTGAATTGAGTAATGCAGAAAAACAGTGGCTAATCCAGTCATGTTTTAACTATTGCTTAAACAATGATGACATGTACCTAAGATGTTTGGCAAAGTATTACGAGATGAACAATTTTGGTGCCAAATCATTATAGATTTAGTATAAATGTATTAAGGACAAAAAGGTACAATACATATAATTACATGAACTGTATTAGTACAATAAATAGGACATATGAAATATATTCTAACAGTGAATGTTTATTTTGGGCGTAGAATGAGAAACTGTGTAGAAAAGTCAGAGTGACGATTAGATGATTTTTTTCTGCATTTTCATCTATTTTAATAAGGAGACTAATAGTTTGATCTAACCACATCATATACAAAATCAGCCCAAAAAATGTATACTCGTTTCAGGAAAAGAAAAAAACGTATATCAGTATTTGAATTCTCTAAATTAAATATAATTATTTATAAATGAATACACTCTGTATATTCTTGCTTGATCCTAATGTAAACGGTTCCATGACATGACACAAATTGATCATTTATTGTGCCATCATACTGTGATTCCCAAATATAAATTCATTTGTACATTTTTTCAAGATTCTTACTTTATTATACTGTAATGATGCAATAAAGCTGAGAGACCCTCAGGTGAGGTGATTGCTAAATGACTAAAATACTAAAAAGGCACAGTACATTATGAAATGTTACACAGTATACAGATGTCTTAAAGAAGTACAGTAATGTAGGACACACGTCAAGTTACATGTACTTGTACTTTGTGACGCTTGATAAAACAAAAGGTGCATTCATAAAACATTCAAGAAAAATACCTCCTCTTCATTCAACCAGTACATATCTTTGTAGATACTTACAGAAATATACAGTACACCTTAATCTTAACGATTTGAACATAATTCCCATATGACCAAAAGGATTAATCTTTTATTACATTTTTTATTAGATTATAATTTTATAGTTTCAAGATTCAGATTCAGATTAAATGTGACTGCTACAGCTTCTGAATGTGGAATTTAAAGTATACTTTTGTTCGAAAAACACGCGGTTATCAAATGTCAGTCAGGAATGTTTATTTAAAAACGAAAGAACAGAATGAAAAAAAAATACCCAATACTGACAGTGATACTGTGAAACCATAGCAGTGTGGGAACAGAGATGAAAAAGTCTGACAAGCTTAGAAAATATAATGCCTAATAATTATGAACCAATTTTTATTATGAAAAAAATATACTCTGTTTATTTATTTTAGAATTTTGCCTTATTTTATACTGACATAATTGAGTATTATCACAGTAATATTTTATCATTTATAGTGCTATATGATTTTATTTATATCTTTATAAATAGTTTTAAAGTGAGAGTTTAAAGTGAAAAGCTGGTCATGCACCCGTCTCGCCTGTGTTGGCATCATTGTTAAGAAATCACATCTTGCATTTATACATTTTTATTTTGCATCATTTTAACACAATCAGATAATTAAAATGAGCATACATGACCTAACAAGCACTTCACTGTACTTACTTATGGTCATATCAAGTGCATTATTGCTAAGAACTATTACTCCTCTCCTAATGTTTATTCTATGTCTGTGTGTGCAGATTTGGTAATGATCTGTATGGATCAGCTGGCTGAGCGTGTGAATGAGACACGAAGAATATGTAAAGATTTGCTGAAGCAGGGTCTTTTGAGTGAGGACATATACAGGACCATTGTAGCAGCTCCAAGCTCTCAGGATCGAATGAAGCAGCTGTTGCAGGCTTTGTCTAGCAAAGGACAACAGGGGAGCAATGCACTTTACAGACTACTACAGGAATTTGAGCCTGAGCTTACTCTACAGATGGGTATGTTGCATAAAAGTTAATTTTGCAGATTTTATTTCTCATATTCCTTTTCTGATGGATTTTCTCAGAGCATTTTGTTTAGCTGGCTATAGATTATTCTAATTAACCGCACAAAAACATTAATCTTTAATATATTTTCTTGTTTAGGTACAACTATTGTATGTGTATTTCACAGAATGTAAAACTGATGTATTTACTAAGCACAAAATAAATTTACTAAGCACACTTTCTTTCTGTAGTATCAAAATGACAGAATCCTTGATTTAAGTTATTAATTCTCATGTTTAAATTTACTTGTATACTGAAAATTTCATGCATACTGTTGTTTCTCCTATTCAGAGCATGCTGCATATGTGCATATGGTGAGGAAGAAGCTTATTCACTCGGTGAGGCAAGTGGAGCCAGTGGCCAACCGAATGCTCACCCAGGGCCTGATCACGGAAGACGAATACTTCCAGGTGTGTGAAAAGGATGGAAGCAAGGCGAGGATGCGCTGCATGTTCAGAGTTTTGGACGTGCATGGGATGATACAGAGTGACGGGTTCTACAATGCACTTTTCCACTGTGAGCCTTTACTGTACCGTGAGCTAGGTCAGTCAAAAACTACTTTCATTTTCTATGAATTGAAATATTGAAACCATTTATGAGCACAGGTTTTCAAAGAACATTTTGTAAGCAGCCATTGATTTATGCCTTATTAGTGTCTTAATCATTATACATTGAATATTCAGTTTAAATGCTTTATTTGTTGGGAATCTTTTTTTTCTCTTCTTTTTACTACAGATTTATTAGAAGAATTACTCCAAATTAATTTTAAATTGTCTGTATAAAGGTCCTATTTAAATATACTGTAATTAAAATAACTCAAATACTTAATTTAAAAATTCATTTCTAAATTGCACTTATAATAATATAATAGTGTATATGATAATATATATATATGATATATATATGATAATATATATATATAGATATAGATAATAATATATATTATTGGATTTTTAGTTTCTTATGAACAATATACTGCAATTTTATGCAGTTCTATGAGAAAATTTCTATATTCAAATCTGTTTCCAAGTTGTCTTACTTTCATTTCTATTGGTTTTGCACAGTACTAAATTAACTTAGTATTAAAAAAGTAAATACGTTGCATGTTTTGCATAATGAAACATAATTCAAAAATTTACTATTCATTTTTTTTGCGTTTTTAACTCATATTTGCCTGGTGGACAATTTACTTTTAATATAAACAAAAATGCTCCATATGTACTTTTTAGTTTTATATACAGTAAATTCATAATTTTTCCACCTCTTACTGTATGTTTAACACTAAACCCTGACTTTTCTCTGTATTTGTATTTGTACCTACAGTATATTGGTTTCTAACCAAAAAGTCTCATTTTTCATTTCAGAAAAAGAGCGAGTGCTTCAGATGTGTGAACACGATGAAGGAAAGAACCAGTCAGTGCATCTTATGCATGAGGGCAATTTAGAAGAGAGGTGGATGGAGTTGAAACGCAAAGAAAATCAAGTTGAGAAAGAGAAGGAGTTGCTGAGAAGAGAGTGGGACCTTTTAGACAAACGGCAAGCAGAGATGAATCAGGAGAGAAAAGAGGTCCTTGAAATGAAACGTGGACTTGAAAAATTCTGGCAAAACCAGGATGAGGAAAAGGATGAAATGAATTCTTATTTTCTCACCAGAAGAGAAGAGCAGAGAACGACTGAACCATGGGAGCACCTAAATAACAACAGTTACCACATAAATGTGGACAACTTTGTGCCATTCGATTGATCTCCATTAATCACATTGATAATATCACACAATAGACCTTTCAAACTGAAAGGCTGTACAGAGCTGTGTGATCATTTTACATTTAATAGATATTCATCTGATTTAAATATGCATTTATTGTACTCCTAAGCACTTTTGGGAATAATCTGTATGTGCTAATTTATGTACTATTTTAATGATAACTACAAAGCAATGATCTTTCCACACAGAAAAAGAAAGAAAAAATGGAAAGGAGCTGTTCCTTTTTGCACCTTAACCCTTTTGTGTACAATGTTGATGTTTAACCTTTTATCATTGAAAAATTATTGTAAATGTGTACTATGTACAGTTTGTAAATATGTCTTATTCAAAATATTTTTTTAAATCCTAATTTTCATTTTTAGGAATCTTTATTCCTTTTATTTTTAAAAGTACATTCTAATAAAATAAATCACCTGAATATTTGTGTTTCTTTTATTAAGATATGTCCAGTAGAATGTTATTGGGCTTTTTACATGTACATACTGTAGCTAGGGTAAAACCTAAGGTACAGTAGACGTGATACAGTAGACTAAAGTAAACTTCTAGCAACAAAAACAAGGGTGTTGGCAGACAGTAGGTCTGTTTCTTCATAGTGTGTATTAGGCACAGAACTATAATGATGTAAATGCTATCCATCCCCTTATATGAGAGACAAATCAAGCAAAGGTACTAACATCTACGAAAGCTGTTGCCTCTCTTTTAGATAAGTCGCAGGTCGTATGTATGTTATTTACAAACATACTGTAGATTGAGGAGCTCAGTTTGTGCAGTCCGAATGAGTGATCTTGCAGGATAGTTGTGGTTACATGTTTAATAACCTACAATAGGTGCAAGATTTTTATAGTCATAGTAGCATCTGACATCAGAAATATTAACTTGTTGTTCTAATAAATTAGGATGAAATATAAAGGAAATCAAGGAAAAACAAGGCAAAAAAAAAAAACAAGTGGTACCTAAAAAACTTTCGGGTTCAAAATGTGCTACCTGATTAATGGGTTATTGCTTTCAGATGTATTTTTAGAAGCAAAATAGATTAGACATGCAAAATGCGTCGTAATGCACCTGGCGGAAACATTGGTGAAACTATGGTGTTGAATAGAACAAATGATGTTGAAAAACAAATGCAGATACTATACTGAGTATATGAACTATTTTATTCTAGAAATTACAGATTTATTTTAAACAGTGTAAGGGTACAAAACATATTAAAACCTTTGCAATGACTAGGTGAGAAACAAGGAACATGTTATGCTTCAGTGTAACTTTAGTACTGTAGATTGTAATTAATACAGTTTGTGCATTTAATGCTGTGCAAGAAGGATGCATTAAACAAACTCACATTTACACAATATACACACCTGATTTCCAGTAGAAGCCACACCTAATTCCTTTCATCCTAAGTTTATAGACACCAGCTAAGAATGCTATTCTAATTGATTATGAAACACATTGCATGGTGTGTACATCATATGCATTATGAAACATTTATTTATATTTGAAAGGTGTGGTGCTGTATTGTGTGGACATAATAGTATACACATATAGCATGACAAGTGTCAAAACTCAAATCAGTTACAGTAAATGAACATTTTAAATAATATTCTAAAACAAATATGATTTTTTTTTTATGAAGCAAACATCTATAGCTATTTCACAAATTTTAGGTTATTTGACAAAAATGTATTTGCTAAGCACACTTACTTTCTGTAATAATAATAATAATAATAATAATAATAATAATAATACTTTTTTTATATAATGCCCTTTATGTTTGAAGCAAATCTTAAAGTGCTACAAATTATTTAGTCCCAAAAGCTCTGATAAAAGATCTTTCTTCCTTGGAGAAGAAGGCCCATACTGTAAATGCACTGGTGGTTAAAAAGATTTTTGGCTTATTAGTGTCTTAATCATTGTACATTTAAGATTAGGTTTAAATGCTTTATTTCTTGGGTGTTTTTTTTACTTCTTCTTTTAACTATTTCAGAAGATTTACTCTAATTCCATTAAAATTTTCTGTAAAATGCTTGTGTGAATGACAATTTTAAGGGTGCTATTTAAATATAATCAAAATAAGTTAAATGTACTATAAGTACTGTACTATAAGTAAATTGCACTTTCATAATAGTTTTTTTTGTTGGTTACTTATAAACAATATACTGATATTTCATGAAATTCTTCATGGTTTTCTTTTTTAATTTCTATTCATTTTGCACTAGCCCTTCACATTTCAGGTACAGAACATAGTAAAGGCTTTGCAATGACTAGGTGAGAAACAATTAACAGGTGATTCTAACTGCAGCAGGTTGTGTGTAAAATGCTGTGCAAGATTAATGTACACATGCTTTTAAACATAGTCATGGCATCACAATTCTTAAAATATTGAATCAGTGAAAATTTGAGATGAATTGTTTACTTCTGTGATTAAAGTTTTTTTCATGTTGTCTTACAGCAAAGATGAGAAAGATGTTAAACAATTTACATTCACGCAATGTAAACACCTGATTCCCAGCAGAAGCCACACCTAATGTCATCCTAATAAGTGAATGCTGATCTAATAATAACTGATTATTAAAGGCGTTGTATTGTGTGTGTGTGTGTATATATATATATATATATATATATATATATATATATATAAAAGACGAGCAAAGATTTAAAAAAAAAATTGATTTGATAAACGAACAAGTCTTGGTCTACGAGTACCGAATATCATGTATCACGCATGCGCTTCTTGTTTTGACGCCGAGTGTCACGTGATCACAACTGAGCCAATAGTTTTTCTCTCTCTTGCACTATGCAATTGTGGTTACTCGTCTCCTCTGCTTGGTCTTAGTGCGCATCTCTCACTGGTATAATCAACATCCGTGTACGCGTGTACTGTTTACACTGTGACCACGTGTGTGCGCGTAAAACATCTTTTTTTTTCTGTTTGTATGCGTGTGTGTACAGTGCGCATGTACTGTTTATTATAACACGTGTGTGCACGTGTGTAAAGCAAAAGAAAGTCTCATTAGAGAGGTTAACGATCTCTTTTCTTTGCGCCCACGTACTGTAATTTGACACCGTGCCCCATCACACACACACCCCTCGCCTTTACACATAGGGATGAGCGAATCCGGATTCATCCGGGTTAAATAACCCGATCCTTTATATGATTCACGAATCACTAGTCCTTCTGTTCATTTACTCTGATCAGTTGTGTCCCAAGTTATCTTTTTGATAACAACAACATACATCAATACAAACTGATAATTACACAATTCAGTTGTTCTAAGTATTTGTTAGCTAGTAACTGTAGAAACAAGTGGCTGACTGAGTTGTTTAGAAAACTTCCTGCATGGTCAGGAACATGAGAGACTCAAAATAGCAGGAACTGATTCGTCTGATTCATCTGAACCGTGAGGCTTGGTGGATCCGCCAGAGTGAAACAGCCAGATCTGGGAGACACAGCGTGTGTTCATGAGTCCAAGGATTCGGTGGATTCTGAGGATTCGTTGAGTGCCCCTAGTGGAGGGACCTGGTAAAAACAGGCAGAATCCATATCACATTGACATAAACCGCAGCTGTTTCACTTTTACAATTTTGTGTGATTGGACGCAATCTAATTTTAGTAACACCAAACATATTTGTTACATGTTGGTGTGATGTAGATGTGTATTATGACAAACTGGGATGAAAAAAACGGCTCTGGGATTTGTATCACATCAGGCCGGTTTCCAACACAACACAACTTCACCAGAATGGTAATGCTAACAATACTAACAGTGTGATGCTTTAGCTCAATGTATACAATGACTGTATTACATGCATGAAAACTCAAGCTCAAATCCCAGCTTTACCACCCTTTTTTAACTATCTAAAACTTAAGAAAACTAATTATACCAGATAGTCTATCTGTTTTTAACCCACAAAAATAAAAATATCATATACCGCTGATATATTTATAATTATTTTATTAATTCATTATATTTGTTGTATATTTCTATGTGCATATGTTGATCAAATAAAAATTCGGCATTCATTTTTTATTCTCTGTCATTTACGTTTTATGGTCAGAAACAAAAAAGACTCAAAATACTATACGTGTCCTTGCTGATTCATCTAAACTGTGGGATTCAGCGAATCTGTCAGACTAGTAGTGCGGAGTGAAACAGCCGGATCCTGTGATTTAGTGTGTTCATGAGTCTAAGGATTCGACGGATACTAGGGATTCGGTAAGCACAAGGGACCATAGGAAAATGCAGTCAGAATCTTTACTGACTCAAGTGACTCAAGAGACCCGAATCCGAATCCGTTAATTGATCCGAGTTTCTCATCTCTACTTCACACACACACACACACACACACACACACACACACACACACACACACACACACACACACACCCTCCTCCTCTTGCCTTCAGACACACACACACACACACACACACACACACACACACACTGCTCTACACAGAAACACTGCTCTATCACGAGGTAAAGTGCAGGTTAATTAAAATTATTATTTTTTACTTTACAGCAGTGATTTCTTTAGCGTGCGCTCACGCGATAGTTGTTAGTGATGTTCCTTGCTAATTTTTCAGATAAAACAGTCTTTCCGTTAGTGTGTGTATGTGTGTGTATGTGTGTGTGTGTGTGTGTGTGTGTGAAACTCAAATAAGAGAGGAGGAATGTTACTGTGTAAGATGAGAAGAGGGGAGGGGCTGAATCATCCTCTTACTTTAGCTTCACACATATACAGTACACACACACACACACACACACACACACACACACACATACACAGCGCCTGCGCGCATAAACGGAAACACTTATCTGTCGGGATTTATCTTTACTTTTTTTAAAGGTAAAGTGCAGGTTAATTTGTTTTATTTTCACCTTATATTTTGTAGTATTAATTTTATGTATTTATTTTTTTGGCTGTGAAACAAATAATTTGAGTTTCCATTATTTCTTATGGAGGAATTGGCTTTGATTTACGAGTGTTTTGAAATACGAGTCTGCTTCTGTAATGAATTGTGCTCGTAATCCAAGGTTCCGCTGTATATATAAAATAAAACATATTTATTTATATTTGAAAGGTGTGGTAATAAAAGATGCTGTGTTATGTGTACATTTTTTTATGTCCACACAATACACTGCTTCATGGCATATATCATTTAAACATTTCATAATGTATAAGTTAAACCTTGGATTATGAGTGTAATTAATTCCGGAAGCATGCTTGTATATGGAAACACTTGTATATCAAAGTAAATTAATAAAAGAAATAATGAAAACTCTGATGATTTGTTTGACAACCCAAAAATATTCATATAAAAATAATGAATACAAAATATTAAGCCAAAAATAAAACAAATTAACCTGCACTTTATCTAGGAATCCTGACAAAGCAGTGCTTCTGTGTGTGTGAAGCTGAAGTAAAATGAGAGAGGAGGAGGGAGGAGAGAGGGGGCTAGGATGACTGTTAGGATGACTCTTTCACACATGTGTGCGCGCACAAACTTACACACATACCCCATATATATATATATATATATATATATGGTATAACGGAAACACTGTTGGAAACTTCTTTAACAAGGAGCCACTCTAATGATACTTGGGTGCGCGCGTGCACACACACACACACACACTAACAGAATGACTGCTCTCTGACAGAGAGGCTATTACCCACAAACCAGCAGTGTCTGAAAGAGAAGAACCATTGTCTCAGTTGTGATCATGTGACGCTCGGCAAAGTGCATGCGTATTACTCGGTTGTCAAGACCTCGCTCGTTTATTAAGTTAAAATTAATTAAAGAATTTAGCTCATCTTGCAAAACACTCACAGACCAAGTTACTCACAATCCAAGGTTCCACTGTATATATAATGGGTGTTAAAACTCAAATCATTTAAAATTCTGATTTTATATATTTTTAAAACATATTTAAATGAAACATGTTCCTTTCACACTGATAGTACTTCATGGTATGGTTAGTATTAGCATGAGCCTTGAAAGATACTGAAGTAAGACCCATAATGCCCGCTAAGCTGCTTTTCCAGCCATGTCACACTGCCCTGCTGCACTTGACCATTGTTATCAGGGCCAATGTAGCCAGCTGAGCTTAGTGAACCACTGTTTGCAAAACAGCAATAAGCACTCCAGTAATAACGCGCCACTCTTACATTATTCCCAATGACTTGATTCCCAGGGACTACACCAGTGACAATGTAAGCCCTGTAACAGTTTTGCTGCATTGCTTTGGCCATATCTTCCTCCTGCTTTTTCCACTGACCACGGTTGAAACTAGGATCTTGAGGAGCTGCGTTGGTCAGCGTCGAGGTAGCCAGCATGGTGTCTGCATTGTGAGTGTGGTAAACAGGGAACAGGTGGCCCTTGTCATAGCCAGATCCCTCATAATCACTGTTTAGAGCCTGCCGCTGTCCTCGATTGGGTGCCGGGATGTTGCCCTGAGATGCCATACATACAAGATTTCCTTCATCTAACTTTAAAAATAAAGAGAGAAAAGGGCTGTTAGTTTAAAGAAGAATTTTATACTTAATGAAAAGGTTAAATACAATAGTAAGTAAAAGCAATAAAAATCACAGTATGATAATTTACCACCTAGCATCAGATTTTAAAAGTATGAGAGTTTTGGTTGGTATGAAAAATTATAAATTATAAATATATATATATATATTAACACCAGAGCTACTTGGGGAAAAAAAAAACACTCAAACCCAGTCTAAATTACCCAAAGAGCACAACGAGGTAAAAAAACAACAACCACGAGTACCAAAGATTTGAAGGCATCATTGGAATTGGCTAACATCTGTGTTCATGAGTCTACAGTACATAAAACAATGAACAAGTAGGGTGTCCATGGCAGAACACTACAAAGGAAGCTGTTGCTTACTGGAAAGAACATAGCTTCACGCCTTAAGTTTTTGTGAAATATCACAGTGATGCCACAGCGAAAAGGTATTAGAAAAATGCTTTGTGTACTGATTTTGTACAAAGATTGCAATATTTGGAAAGAACAGACACACTATGTCTGACGTAAAGTATGGTGGAGGAAACATAATGATTTGGTCCTGGCCAGCTTGCAGTCATAGTGGGGAAGATACAGTATATTTATAGATATATGAATCAATATAAACCAATGTTAGCATTTAAACAACACAATAACTTTAAATACAAAAGTTTAATATTTAACCTAAAGATTATTATTATTATTAGTTGTTAGTTATTATCTAGTTATTAGTGTAAGAAGATTATGCCTTGATAAATAATGTCTTGTGAGTGTTGAGAGTAGATATAATTTCTTTCCTAGAGTTTCTAATTAATGCTGTATTCATGATTTGTTATAAAATAGAACATATTACAATAAATAACTTACTACAATGACTTTGATATGCTTCTGTAAACGTGTAATAAGTTACAGTATTCTGTTCATAACAATGGAATTAAGGATTCCAATTTGTAATATTATATTTTATTTATTAGGAATGCCAAACACAATGTTAGTCAAAATAATGCAGGTTAAAGTTAGCAGAAACAGTGTAAATTTAAGAACATGTAATATACGAACATAATAAAACAACAGCCAGTGGCAGAAAATCCTAGAGCAAGTCTAACCAGAGTGCCACAGTATAAGGTCAGATAATGAATGGCTGTAATGTTAATTGCTGGCATGTTTTTTGTAAAATATGCAAAAAATGTTTGGCTCTTTCTCATCTTGTAAGTTTGACAAAACACATCCATCAATTTGCATTTGTTTGCAAACATGAGCATTTTTAAATATATTCACACACATACACATGCAGACATATTTATTGCACATTTTAAATTATTACCTGTTAAACAGCAACTTGTTAAAAATGACCCAAAATACAAGTGCAATATAATATAGAGCTACTTTTCAAAATAAATAACTATTCTGACATACTTTCAGAAAAAAGACATCGTCATGTCATCATAAATGTTCTTACCTGTGGTTCCACATACCAGCGATCAACCCTGTCAACATCTGCACGTCGAAACTCGTAGGCTGAGTAAACAGGGATTTTATTCTTGGTGTCATACAGAGTGGCATAAAAATATTGCGGCCTCTCGTTTTGGTCGAGGAGGCACTGGCATATCTGTGTGTAACGAGTGTTGTCCACTGAATCGTACAACACTGTTGGATGGATTCCTGCAGAAAAGAACTGAGGACACTTTGTGAACGTGGTAACCTCAGACAGGGTGAATGCAGGCAGAAGGAAGAGGAGATAAAACATGCTGGGAGGCATTGTGTTGGCAGCAGGAAGACACGAGAAATGAGAAGCATTTTTAAATACGCACAGGTGCACACACACACAGGTGCACGTACGTGCACACACACACACACACACACACACACACACACACACACACACACACACACACACACACACACACACA
>JAOVVB010132178.1:0-12249 GCA_028570985.1 Heterobranchus longifilis | reverse complement strand
AGATAGATAGATAGATAGATAGATAGATAGATAGATAGATAGATAGATAGATAGATAGATAGATAGATAGATATAATCTAACAATGTGTAATTTATTTTTACGAACATGAGCCAGTGCTTGGGATAAATCCAGTTCCTGCAACCTTTGATTTGATCTTTAGTGGCCACCATGTGAATGAACCACATATTTACGTGCCAAATCCCAAAACAATTAACCTATACTTCAGATATTCTTTATGTACATCTTCGCTAAACCTTCCGGCGACCATCTTTGTTTGGATTTTGGAAAATCGGATCCTTAACTTGGGCTACACTAAACCAGTTTGGTGCACTAGGGTATAAACCAGTGCCAAGCTTGGTGCTTTTGTTGTTGTTGTTGTTTAGTTTTACTGGACCATTAAATGGATACCGCACTGTTAACCAGTGTTCATTGCACTTTCTGTCTCTTTTTCCCCGTCTCATTTATTTAATTCCATTCATTAATTTAATTGAGAAATATAGAGCCAAATAAGTATCGTTCTCTGCATTGTTCTGCGTCTACCTTCATGTCATTCAGTACGATTACCCGAGGATTGTGTGGGAAACGGCTTTTTCACCATCAGTGTTTAACCCTGTAATGTCTATTCATTACGCCGATTGGTAATGACTTCCTGCCCGATTAAGTAATAGGCCAATCAGTGGTGAGGGAACTCGGCCAGGAAGCAAACCAATGAAGAAGATGAAGAATGAGGTTAGAGGGTGGTTTGTGGGCTCTTCCATGGCACTTAATTTCTGATGACAATTAAATCAGCAGCATGTGGATCCAGGGCTCTCTGTCATCCTGGTTTTGGTATTTCTAAAAGGAAAATCTGTTTTCCATTGAAATCTTTCTCTTTCTTCTCTTACTTATTTTTTTTTCTTTCAAGAAACTTCCTATCCTGTCTTTTCCTTGGATATATTTTAAATCTAATGATCCATAAACAACATACGCTATAAATACTTGTTACCCACGCCAAGGAGGTTATGTTTTCGGTTTGGTTTGTTTGTCAGCGGGATTACGGAAAAACTACTGGCCTGATTTTCATGAAAATTGGTGGAAGGGTGTAGCAAAGGCCAAGGAATAACCTATTACATTTTGGAGCAGATCTGAACCACAGGGCGGATACACAAATCATTTTTCACTTTCGTTAACATTGAGAGATAGGGCATGGCCTTGGCGGAGGTCTGGAGTGCCCTTATACAAATTGTACATGTTAGGACTGGACTGTTGATGATATTGTTTGACTGCTGCTTTCTGATGATTTTTGCCAATATTTAGCTAAAGGCATTTACACCATCAGTCTCAATGTCTCACTCTAAATAAAATACAATTTTGGCCCCATACACCAGCTAACCAAGCTATTGCTCTAAGCCTATAAACACACTCTCACATATAAGCCCTCTGCTCTCAGGCCATAAACAAGTTCCAAAGTTAATCAATGCGCTGCTTTATCCCTGAAAAAGCCAATTACTTTATCCTTTTACAGACCAGGGCTCAACTTGCCAAATCCAAGCAAGATCTCAAACACATGTTACTCAGTGTGTTTGTGTGTGCGTGCACAGCACCTCAAATCCTGCTGTTTTCCAGCCAACCAAGCAGCGAGTATATCACACTCACCAGCTTTGAGCCCCTGACAGAATAAGATGGCCATCATTAGCTCCACTTCACATGATGCAGATGTCTGTCTAAAGATAATTCTCCAACTATTACAGAATGTAGATCATTTTCTGTAAACGTTCTTTAACTCCCTACTTCATCAGGCCTGCACATGTCAGTACTAAGTGTACGTCACGCTAACCAAATCAAACGAAACCTATAGCTCTAACAGTAGCGAAATTAAATCTAGCAAGCTATTCTAGACACAAGAGACATAGAGAAGTTAACCGGCAACAATGATAATTAAGTAAATGCTGGGATATTACGACTAAGATCAATGGTCTGAATTCTCACAGGGAGTAAAACGTCAACCCAACTGGGTTTGTAGATAAAACACGAAGCAGAACACCACTGTGGATTTCCCCTCTATCAAGTCTCAGTAGTCTGTCATTTACACCTCCACCAGCTCCGGTAAACAAGATTCATTCTACCATATATGGTTATCTTTACACTTGATAGTTGTGGCTCTGACTCTATCTATTTTATTATGTTTCATGTCAGGTTTTTCACTCAAAAGTTGATAAAGGCCTTCAACAAAAACACCCACCACAAAGTGAGTTGTGAATATTATAATCAGACGGAAAATAGTCTGCACACTCGATAATACTTTCATGAACATATATATTTCTTCACCAAGTGACGTTTCGAGCGTCAAGCTTTTCTTCAGACAAAAGAAAAAAAACATAATATAATCAGAGAAATAGTCTATAATCATCAGCAAAAGCAATCAAACAATTTTCATTCAGTTTAATACCATGTCATTAACTGTACAGCGGCCATAATCATCTTACCTGTGCTTCTAATAATCTGCCTGAAAAAGCGTCAAAAACACGCCTCCGTTCACTGAAAGTTCTGCTCTGACTTCCAATAATCATTCCGAGTGTGTGTTAAAGAATTTGGCCAATCCACTTTTAAGTCATTATAAGTGCCCCTACTGTCTTTTCTTCCAGAGGGAGGAATGTGCTGCTGGCATTTTGTCTCCTTTCTATGATTTGGAGGCAGCTGGAGAGTAAATAGAGGGGTGGCAGCAGCGCTGTCAGTCAAATTAGACCAACTGCTTTCACCTTCAGCTGAATCTGACCGTGAGCGTCTCAGAACCTTTCTAACAAAACTCCCTGATTAGAAAAACATCTAACAATTAGAGATAGAACACTGTATTTGCAATGCACATTAATCGTTATTATCACATTGCTGCAGTTCAGGATTGCACTGCTGACATGTTTGCAAAATGTTTGTTCCCGTTCTTCTTGCATTTCTTTATCAGTACTAAAGGAAGTCAAACTCGCTGAACAAAGTAGCCATCAAGGCTCAGCTATCAGGAACTAAATGAGCCAAGATAAAGTCTAATTTGCAACATGATGACCGTCTAAATTTGATGTGAAAATAAACCCATGATTAAAGTGATTGCCAACTTTGGAGACAGGCGCAAACCTCAGACACCAGCTGGCCCTCGTCTGCTGCTGACTTAAATATCCATTTACTCCGACCCCGTCCAACTGCATCATCGTGGTTTATCAGTGCGAACTGTATTTTCACAGGAGTGTCAAAACATGCTTTGCAGCAACTTGAATTTCCACTGACAAATCAGAGTAGTATACTACCGTAACTGGGACACCCAAAGAGTTGATGGTTCAAATGTCACCTACAGTAGAAAGACGGTGATTCACTCACGGAAAGACTTAATTACATGTCACATACAGGAGTTCATACAAAGTCTTGAAAGTTTGGAAAATGCTTCATTTTAACCGTTATGTAGGTTAGGAAATATGCTTGAATTCATATTTGTTTGCTGTCTGGCATCTCACACTAGACAAAACAATCAAAGTTAATATGACCAGCAACTGCATTTACAGTAACAATTTAGATGTGATGATAAAGGCTTCGAGAATCTTAAAAGATTTGGTTTCGGTACCTAAAAAGTGCGTGAAAAGTGCTTGAATCTTACTCTTAAATAGCTGTGTGAACCCTGCACATATTGCATGTAACCTCCAATAATATCACTGTTGAGTTACATACGTGAGCAGAGCACTACATGAAATGTGTGCGTTTCTGTACGTGCAGATCAGTGTGTGATGTTTCTTCATCTCTCTTCATCTTTTGATTGCTTTAATTACAGACTTACTGTCAGCTTCCCACTCTGCGCGCAGGAAAAACAAACTCTTAGGGCACATGAAAAGAAGTCGCACACACGCACGCGTGCGCGCACACACACACACACACCTATCCCAGCTCCAGTCAGTCAGTAGTCTCTTTGATTCTCTGCCTGCCGGTGATCTGTCTTTCATCGTCTCCTCTCCCTGATCCCTTGTTCCCCTCTTTAGCTCTGCTGGGGCAGAACATCTCTCTGTCTCTGTCTCTGTTTATTTTGCAGTAGCTGTAGGTGGGAAGCTTAATCTGCAGCAAGAATCCGTCTGTATGTCTTATCGCTGCCCTCTAACTAACCTATAATAAAGGGGTGGCAGAACAATGCCATCCTCTCAAGTAATAGTTGTATATATCAGGAGAAATGTGTTTTTGTGGTAGTTGTTATGATGTTTTCCGCTGTTATATGATTCCCTTGTTTCTAGACAATACACTGCATTAAGGAACATAAAACCGCAGCATCCTTTTGGATGACTGATGACCTTACTCGAGGAAAGTCACTGTTGAAACATTGGTTTTCAGTAAAATAAATCAGCATCGTATCCGCATTTCTGTTTCCAGTTGTCAGCGTTGCAATAATAAACCGTAGGTGTGTGTTTTCACCCTTTGTGGAGAGAGTTCTTAAAACAAATCTCAGGGCTCTTGGAGTCTTTCTTGCGGGCGGATAATTCTAGTGATCGGAGCAGCAGCTATCGTCATGATGGATGGAGGAATCTTCAAAGCGCAAATCCTCATCCTCATCAAGCCGTTGAAAAAGTAAAGACTTAAGAATTTAAGCAGATGCTTAGAGGGATGAAAGTTGCAGACCAACAGAAGCATTCACGCCTACTTCTGGTAACTTTCAACCTGTCACCAGCAACACCAGGAGGGAGTGGTACACGGCTCAAACCCCAGATAGATCCTACACCCATCTGCACAGGTGCCCCGACCAACAACACCATCTCTCACCAGCTTCCCACCTGCTGATTTATTATTCCACCAACCAAGCCAGAAACACCACACAGCTGTTCCTTTAAGCACCAGCCAGCACACCTTAAGGCACATGTTTTCTTGTTTGTGTATCATATAAACTATGATTTTCAAGGCCTCGCTCAGTATTTCTGCTTTTCCACAACGTAAGACATGAAGTGCCAGATCTCCCGCCACAGGCTCTGCGTAGACTAAATGAAGTAGGTCCCCCATACAGAGGAATCTTTAGCAGACACAAATTAGACCACAAACCCCAATTTGATTAAACTTGCTCCCTGGGGCCTGCACAGAGAGGTTTCAACTGTTGATTTAGTATTGGTCTGTCTGCGCTGTGCATGGGGATGTAATAATGGTGAGACTGAAACCCATGATTAGAAAAGTTTTTTTCTTTTATGTTGCTTTGCTGCGATTATTGCAAATAAATTAAAAGATAATGAAACGCAGCTACCTCCTCATTTTGCCAGGGACCTCCTGGAGGCCCCTCGGGGAATCCTGAAGATCCACCGCCTTATTCTAAGTTACTTGTTGCTTTCTGTCTGGTGACTGAGAGTTATGCAGCAGTCATTAGTGTATATTGTCAGATGAAGCCTTGTGTTTGCTCTTTTAAGAACAGTGTGCATCAGTTGGAGCTGTATGCACTATTGAGCCTATGTTGAGCACATACACATCCTCAGTATGCTGATACAGAATATAAATTGTTTACATATTGCCTACTTTTTGTAATATGCCTATCAAACTGTATTTGATTGTATATGAATGAACTCCAAGCTCTCCCAGTGTTTTTACTGTTTTTTTTTTTTTTACTACTGTCTTACTTGTAATTCATGTTGTTTAAATCAGAAGACAATTTTCCACATTGTGGACAATAACGATTCAAACTAACTAAATAAATTATAGATTCAATTTATAGCCTGTATTTCATCTAGGGTTGCAACAGAGATTTTCATGGTACAAGAACCATCTCAGAAAAAATCACAGCATCAGTATTACACAATTATTATATATATGTTATATTATCAGTTACAATGAACCTTAAATGAATAAAAACAAACAAATGCTTTATTATGATTGAAACTTGAAACCATTTTCTAAATGGAAGTCTGTGTTAAAAGTCTCCCTTTTGAAAATATATTAAATAAATAAAATATTTCTCCAATACCGTATAAGCAAATGTACACAGTATATGATAACCGTTAATTTTCTTAACATGGTATACTGTGAAACCATTACATCGCTGCAACCCTAATTTCATCAGTTTGTTCATTTCAGAATAGCTGCCCGGGTGAAATCCCACTGATCTAAAGTTACTGCATGTATACATTACTGTAACACACACTGTAACACTTATTTTCCAATGCTTTTAGTAATCTCAACATAAAGTGCAATACTTATCGTCATTAAACTGCCACTTTGGAATTTAATTTAATACATTTACTTTATATGTTTTTCTATTGAAAATAATAATGCCCATTTTGTGAGCTACTCTTTTGTTTTATAGTACGACTTTTCTCTTAAGTCTGACTTGAGTAAACTGAGAAGGATGTTTTTGAGTGAAGTCTTTTTGAACTTTTTCCAGATGTCATAAAAACCCTAAAAATAAATGTCAGTATCCCTGTAGGGATGACGTTGACATTGATATTTTAGTTTCTCTAGATTTATCTTCTACTGGATGGCTAGATTAAGTCTTACATTCACATAGATAATTACAGCAGTACAAAATGTAAATGATTCTTGCACATGTGGTCCTGGTTCTGGTAAGGCAGTTTGGATAAAAGCCTCCACCAAACAGTCCTGCCATAAATTTAAAGCAGTAACCTAATGAGCTGAAATAACTTCGCTTCCATGCGTAAACTCTTTCTGACGCGTTTAGTTGAATTTCATTTCAGATGTGTGAAGCGTTATGAAACATGCAACCCTATAACAGGCCTCCTGAGCTCTATAAATTTCTCGGTGGGGGGAAAGTGGATATGCTGTGTGTGGATTGGAATCAGCTGTGACATAAATCTCAACAATAACTTACACAAGAATCCCTTCCCTTTCTGTATGACATCACCCCAAAATAAATAGGGTCATTGTGTGAATTCTAGTACCGAGCAGCATTAAAAGCGACAGAGCGGCGAGTAAATCAACACATTATCTATTCACTTCAGTCTAGTGCGGGATGATCATGACTACAGGCGCTGGCTTTGTTACTTTTTCTGCCTTCATCCCTTTAATCCTCAGAAACCATATTAACTTCTTTTGAAGATGAGTTACACTCCCTCCCCTGTTTCTTCTCTGTGTCTCCTTCGCCTTTCTACCTGTGAACATGAAAGATTCAATGGCAGCGGAGACGCTCTGCGCTGGGGGCTGCAGGGGGAGAGAGAGACACAGATAGAGAGATAGAAAGAAGAAGAGAGAGAGAGAGAGAGTGAGGAGGAGAGGGGGGTAGATAGAGACGGATTGATTTCCACCTCCAGCAGCTACAGTTCAAAGCCAGCCAGCAGACTTCAGAGGCTCGGCAGGACCCGGCATGTCCCCAGCCGGGCCGAGCTGCCTGTCTGCGGGCAGGACTTCCCCCAGGGGCCCCGGGGCCCGGGACAGTCAGGCGGCACCAAGAAAACAATTATGCAGACAGAGGAGAAAGGTGTGCAAGGTCACACACTTGCAAAAACACACATGCAGTGTCACAGACAAACTCCCCGACACACCACACACTATAGGACTGATTGGGCTTATTTAGCAGCATTACAATGATTTGTTAGCAAGATAATATAATAACCCAAACATCTTTGCTGCTGCACGTTCTTCTACTCTCTTCACACTGGACGATTCTGCTCAAAATGAGAATAATTGTTTTCCACTCAAAACTGAGATCACAATTTTCTCCCACAATTTAAAGAAAACATGTTTATTGCAGTTTTGTCTTCATGCAGACAGTACAAGCAATAATGTGCAGTCCTGATTCAGTAGGTGTTGAGCGTTTTCCTGAAAGTTTGTGGAAGACTTAGGTGCACGTATTTGGTGGGGGGTTTGGGGGTGCTCCCCCAAGAAAATTGTACATTTTCCAATTCAAATTATGCTATTTCACACCATTTTGGTCCATTATTATTATTATTATTATTATTATTATTATTATTATTATTATGAGAACTCATTCTAAATATGCAACTCCCCAAAGCAAATATGGCCAAATCGTTGTCCTTCAGAACTGAGATTGTGAGATCACAATCTTTTTTAACGATTAATCGTGCAGCCCTGCTTCACACTGATCACAGTCTTTACATCTGCATGTTTGTGATTTAAAAAACAAAAAATCACAGCCTTGTCAAAAAAGCAACCCACAGGCCTGAAGTTTGAAGCCAGTGATGTGAGAAACATCTTCCACCCTGGGCTACAAACCTTTGCACCAACACGCATATCATTTCACAAACTTCACAATGTATTTTTGGGATATGCCTGTTGCACACAGACTGTACTAAAAAATGTATTTCATGCAGATGACATTCATGCAAATAATAATATTTGAAATATATTCCTTCCCAGTGCCATGCACTTGACAATAAACATGTATATTTATAGCCTGAGATGTAGGTATGAATCAGCCTGTGAAATAAATAAGATGTCATCTAAAAGTAGAAAAGCAGTGTTTGCGGTCACTTTTGCATAGTTTAAACTTAAGTAGATGTATTTCTCTTTTAGTTTTGGCATGCATCAGCAGTGTTCCTGTCCTAAAGCCTACATTTCCAGCAAAAAGAATGACAATTCATACTTATTTTGGGTAAAATTACAGTAAAGCACATGTCTGTTTGGCATAATAAGTGTTGCTCAGGAATTTCCCCGAAGTCTTGCAGCAATCCGTCCTTGCATTCCTGAGAGCGGCGCTGCTCAGACAGTCTTACCTGCAGCTGGGAGAGGGGGGACGCTGGTCTGGTTTCTCCGCGGCACTGCGGGTCTGCTGGCGATCAGTCCTGATGATCGGTGATCAATCTCTCGCGTGGTGTCGGTTAAGCATCGCCGAGGGACTGGCTGTCTGCGAGTTTTTACTCCACTCAGTCCAAGTTGTGTCTCTGCCTCCACTTTGGTGCATGTCGGTGTGTCTGCAGGCTCCTCCTTGATGAGAAAAAAGTGAGAAGTTTTCTCCGCCCTGAATGAGAGACAGATTAACATGTCCCAGGTAGACTCTCGGCGGGGACAATTAACGTGCTGCAGGCTACGACTCAACTCCGCCATCTAGTGTTCACAGGCCTGTAGTGGATCAACTCAAGTCTCAAGTCTCAAGTTATTTATTGGCATATGCACGACAATTGCAAATCATTGGCAATGGGAATCTTAGATCTCAGGCTCCGTCCAACAGTGATCATTAAATATGTATAAAAAGAAAATCACGCAAGTAAAAAAAAAAAAAGGAATCTAACACATAAAATGCATAACATATAGGCCTATAGCCAACAGGTGTAAAAACAATAAGTAGGCCTAATATCAAAGGTAAAGTGGCAATATAAAGTCAGCAATCATAATAAGGACAACAACTACCAAAATTAACACAAATTAGTTATACTTCACTGTGTACCTTTACAATAATATATGCAAAAAATAAATTTTATTGAACATGTAAAATTAAGTTTTAAAGGTTTGTTAGCACACAAAAAGCAGTATTTATATGATGTATTCACTATGTGAATGTATTTATGTTTTTATTTATTTATGTTGCGTGCACTGAACATGTGTGTGTGTTTATATACGTGTAGCCTTGCATATTAGGGATGCTAATGCTAACTATTATTTTCATTGTCAATTAATTTGCCAATTGTTTTCTCAATTTATCGATTAATAGTTAGAAAATAGTGAACAATGTTCACCACAATTTTCTAATTTGTTCGGTCTAAAATCCAAAGACATTGTATTGTCATGTAAGACAAAAAAACAGCAAAACTTCACATTTGAGACATTGAAACCAGTTCATCTTGGTGTACACACACATAGTATGTAAGGCATATAAGAAATAATAACCACAATATTCATAGGTGGACAGAGAAAAGTTGCATATTATTTCTATTGACAAGACTACAACTATCAACATTACAGTACTTTATACACACAGACACACACACACACACACACACACACACACACACACACACCTTGTTTCAGATGATAAACGTCTTTGAAACAGAAGCTATAAATTAGTATGTGTGCGTGTGCGTTTGTGTGATGTGGATGACTGGTGCCTGTTGTCTGTGTTGGACTAAAGCTTGGACTTTAGTCTTCCTCTCCTCCTCCTCCTCCTTTCCGCCACTTCTCCTTTTCTCAGCCACAGGAAGGGTGAGATAAAAGAGGGGCTTTGAAAACACTGGGAGTCCTGTAATTACTCACTCTCCCTCTCTGTCTCTGTCTTCCCCCCCTGCCCCTGTTTTCCTTTTTCATGTATCTCCATCATCTCTCTCGTTCTTGGTCACTCTCTCTTTTTTTTCTCTTTCACTTTCTCTCTCCCTCTCTCGGTATGTCTCCTTCTCTCTCTCTCTCTTTCTCTCTCTCTCTCTCCATCCTCTTTTCTCTTTTCTTTCTGTCTTCTCTGTCTTTCTGTCTCCCTCCTTCTTTGAGAGGCTCATTGATGTCGATCCAGGGGTTTCCTGACTGAAAAGGAGGATGAGAGGAGTAGAGATTAGATGAGAAGAGAGGATAAAGAGAGGATAGCAAGAAGACTGATGAGTTCTGCTGAGAGAATGATGGCTGCTCTGTCGCAGACCGGACAAAAACACATATTAAGCCAAACCTGTATTTACTATGATGGATGGTGTAACATAAAAACAAACGCAACTGACTCTGCATAAGGTGAAATGGGGTATAACGAGATAGGATATGTTGAGATAATGGGACATATAAAATGTATGAGACAATACAATGAGACAAGATGAGATGCGGGAAGTACAATGTGACAAAAAAGATTAAACGATCAGATCAGATGATATAAGGGATTATTTGATAAGGCAACATAACATAAATGGTACAGGATTACATGTCCTTTACATATTGTGTGATCCCTGTGGGGAAATGTGGTTCTTGCAGCATTAACTAGTTGGATGCAGCAGAGAAACAAACTAGGGGTGGGAATCTTTCGGTATCTCGCAATTCGATTCAATTTTGATTCTTGGGGTCACGATTCCTGATTCAAAATCGAGTAAAGTGTGTGTAAGAGAGGCAGAGGCAAACCTGAGATAAAAGGTAACATTTATTCATGCTACACTTGCACAAAAAACACTTTTTGCTAAAATGTTTTTAGTATTTCGCAATTCTCAGTGACTTCAAGAATAACAGGTGCAAGTTATACAAAAAAATAAAATTGCTGCCGGTTACATAAATAAAATTGGTAGGCTTAGGTTAGCTGCCTTTTCATTTCTCAGAAAATTGCCAATATCAAAAATAAATTGCACATTAACTTGTGTGATTTTCCAACCTATCACACAATAATGCTTGGCACAACTTTGATTTGAAGTGTATGGATTACTGTCCATCAGTAGTAAAAGATTAGATTATTTTTGCAGAAACAAACAAACAAACAAACAAACAAGGTACAACAAATACAATGTAATGCATCTGATAATGGAAACAAAACTTTATGAGGTATGAAAAAAAAAAATTGATAGATAAATGCCATTTGGAAGATTATCCGTGTGTTGTTTTGATCCCATGGCCCATATTGACACATATTGGCATGTACATTCGCTTAGCTATTTTTTCTTTCAACACTAAAAATAAGCATAATGTGGAGGACCATGACTTGAATTGACTCTATATTTCTAGCTTACCCAATATATTGACTTCATGTTTTACTTATGTATTTATGGGTCTGCTTTATTTAAATAGTGCTAAAAAAGAAAAGGGTTGGAATGGTGATTAATTGGTCCATGAATACATTTAATCATCAGCAGGGTATATACTTCAAGTCTCTACAAAGTCTAAAGGTCAACATGCATTAATGTTGTAGAGTTTTCAAGATTGAGCACAGCAGCTGTCAGAGTGTCTATCCTGTTTTAACCCCCCCTCAGCCCCACATCAAAGTACTGTAGCTCAGAGAAGATAGCAGTCAGTGGAGGCCTAATTTGCTGCTCGGTATAATGAAGTTAGGGTAACTTCAATTTGCAGCAAAATCATTAAAAGCAAACTTCCTCATGCTTTTCATATGCCCCAAGGAGGCTCGAACTCTGAAAGAAGAAATTGAAAATATGGTCTGTAACTGTTTTGAACTTTTCAAGGATGGAATCAATGCAATATAGAACAAAGAAAAAAATGCAATAGCTGATATATTTATCCTGATATTTAGAATGTAAAAACTCTGGGATTATGATGATAATATAAACATAGTTACACTGCTTACTGTATACTAAGTCTGATTCAATGTTACATTCCCACTGAACAAACACAAATTATATATGTATGTATATATATATATATATATATATATATATATATGTATGTGTGTG
>JAOVVB010132149.1:0-12250 GCA_028570985.1 Heterobranchus longifilis | reverse complement strand
AAGGACCAGAGGCCGAAGCCATGGCAGCTCCTACTGCTGCCACCGATCAAGGAGACGGTGGAGGCGGTGTGAGGGGAAATGTACAGACAAGCTGGTATTAATACTAGGCTTATCAACATTAAAATCAACATTTAGCACCATGTTTATCAGTGGCCGTTGACTGCATCTACGCATGCCACTCCATGAGGCTAGTTAGCAGGCAAAACTATTAGCAACATTTTCTCTTCATCCAAAACACTTCGCAGATATTGACCTTATTGTCAGAGTCTAAAAGAGAATGTAATAAAACAACACAAACAATAAAACAGAATCAGCAAAGCGTCTCAGAGATGGAGAGAAAATGCTGCTAATAGTTTAGCCTTCTGCTAACATAGCCACCATGATAAGCACAGGCTCACAGCTGCAGCTAAATCAAGCTCATGTTGATGAATCAAAGTCTGTCATCTCAAAGAGCTGTACAAGTCCAAAAGTCTGCAAAGAATACCGGTAATCCTCATGGGACTAGTTAGCTACAGCATCAGGCCGAAATGAATTAATATTACTCGTAACTTAGGTTACTGTATGAAGTCTGCATGTGTGGTGGGAGGGGCTGGTGCCACTGGACAAAGATAGGAAAGGGAGTGAGCTGCAAGAAGAGGTCCCACTTTTCTTCAAATTCTGGCTTTTTTTTGGCTTTCTACCTACTGCACCTTTAAATGGCAACATGAAAGTAATTAAACTCAAGAGCTAAGACGTTAACTTCCAGACTCGCATGTCATTGTTGAAAAGAGTTTGGCTGGCTGTCAATCTACGTCCCACTCTGAAACACATAGGGAGGACAGTTACAATAATCAAACACACAAAGACTTAGAACACCTACAACACATACCTGAATCCAGCTCTTGTTCTGGTCTGTGCTCCATGCGTTGTATTTTCCCTGAGAGTTCAATCTGGCAAGACGGGGCTCCCAGTATCCTTCAAAGATGGACATATTGCCATTAGAAGAAGTTTACAGAAAGATTTATACAATAATTTCACAAGTCAGTGTGTGTGCAGTGAGTAGGACCACAGTGGATTTGTTGCCAATACAGACCGGTGGAGCTACCTCTAGTGTTGATTGCTGTGATCTGGTCGTCTTTCACGCTGCCTGATTCTAAACCCAGCGGACGGTAGCAGTCTTGGAGGACACATACAAGCAATATCTATCAATATTAAAACACAACATAACAGTATATCTAAATGCTGCAGTTTTTCTTAGTTGTTTGTACCATTATCTAGAACCAGAAATAGGGTCTGCATGCCCTTCTCTTGGTTGAAACCAACTTCTGTCTCCAGCTGCCACAGGCCAGGTTTGGATGGATACATCTCCAGAGTAGCAAAGCTCCCTGCAAATAAAGTTTGGTACAGTGATTAAGTTGTTGACGTCAAATATAGCTGGTCACTAATATCTGCTTTACAACAGTTTTGAGGTATAGTCAATCCAAACACTGTAAACTTCTATTCACAACTTGAAAGCACAAAAACAGGAGATGTTATTCTCAGTAAGTGATTTGTGGGGGGATGCCCCTGTCGTACCCGATCCGTACCCAAAACAACATGCGCAAAAGTCAGTGCATGCACAGAATACGACCATTCTGTCCATGCGGCTGTCATTGATCAGTACTGAGCATGTGCAACTCTCAATAGAGATAGGAACAGAGTGAGATGACTCTCCTTAGCTTTTTCCATCATCAGCTCCGGAAAAAACAATGTTTAATTCAGTAACAAGTTTTAATGTCTTCTGGATGCAGTCTGATGAGGGATATGATACAAGTATATGTGACATCGCATTTATAGACTAAGCAGATATGCGTGAAACATACACAAAATGTAACACGCAGCCTAAAGCTACAACACAATGGTTGGTTAGCGTTAGCTGTCTGTTTTGTGAACAACTTCAGTCTTTCTCGACTGAATTTACACACAAACAGATGTGAAATAATTACATGTAAAGTTCAGAATTTACATTTTAGTCCAGCCCAAAGGCAGTAATACAACATTTATGGATGCTAACGGCTGAAAGATGTTATAAACGATCTTTGACGTGACATCCATTAACATGTGCACACATGCGTGTTAGAAAATAGTTTGCGCATGTCCCGAATGGATTTTGTTTCTGGTACAGATTGGGTAGTGACAGGTAGTGACATCTACGGCCCCGACCATGGCTCTGAAATATCAGTAGCCTAATTGTGCTGTGTACTGATATATCCATGGTGGTCTTTTCTTCTGAGTCCCACCCTTACATCAGTTTCGTCTTGCAAGTTGAGTTGCTCTAAACTATATAGCTAGAAGAAACTATAAAAGAGTTGTTCTTGGGGCGGTTTGCTGGTCACAGTTGAACGAAACAAACCGTGTCCATCCCCCTGATCAAAATTCAGAATTCACTTAACAAACAGACAATATATGGCTCACCAGGCAGCAGTGGGTAGATGGCCTGTCTGTAGCTGGTGATCTTCTTGTAGAGGAACGTCTGTCCGTGGAAGTGGACGCTCTGAAAGTCTTTGGGAGAACCCATGTTGATCAGGTGCCAGCACACCAGCTGGTTGGTGTACATCCTCAGGCCCTTCAGGTTGTATATAATGCCATTGATAGCTTGAGAAACAAAAAAGACATTTTAATCATTATTGGTCAGGTCACGTTTTTCTGTTCTGTAACTTCTGTAAATCTTACAACAATACCATGTTTTGACACAATGATATCAACAGTGGATGTACATATTTTGTGTTTTTAAATTAGCATGTTATATAATTCTAATTATCACATTCAAAACATTTTCGGTGGAGGATTATTTAAAGCGACTAAAGATAACTTTTCTGCTTTAAATTATCATTATGAAGTAAATGTTGATTGCACAATATAATTGCTATAGACTAGTGACACCATCTGCATTCAGATTGGTTCCCTATAAGCCCTCGCTTTCACTGCCAGTATGAACTCCCGGGAAAATTAAGACTCACTTTACGGCACTAGCTCCAGGACGAGGGAGTTCATAGACTATAAATATCTTTCTATAAGACCAGTAAAACCTGCATACTTCTCAATACTACTGGATGTTTTCTCTGCCTTTATTGTAGCATTGAGATCAGGATTTATGTTGTTGTTTATGCTTTGGACAGTATCAGGCTGCTAGCGATAGCCTGTTACTAACAGCTAACACGAACAAACTGGGCCACAAGAAAAACTGGACAGGGCTTCATTGTAGCATCAGCGGTGATGTATGTATTCATGTCAGGTCTGCGGTTAGTCAGAGTTTTACAGCAGAGACTGTCGATAATAATGTTACTGCTGCTGCTGCTGATGACCATTAGCCTTTTAGCATCATAGCTAACAGTCACCAGGCTCCTCAACAGCAGCAGGCAATATATTATCAGCAGCTTCAGGTTTGTTTCTCATTGTATAGAATAATCAAACATGTATGTTTGTTGGTGGCTGTTAGCGCAAACCTCGTCGCTAGTCTTGTTACTAATGCTAGCTACATAATGGACAGATCGGCAGAAACAAACATCTCTGATATACTGTCCGTTTGATAATCCAAACAAAGAACACGTTTTTTGCGGTGGACATGTGTGTGAGTAGACATGCTTCTTTCTTCTCTCTTATTTCCAAAGTGGTGCTGATTGTTTTTAGAAACCAATGCAGTGTGTCCTGTGTTGTTGTTGTGTCTCTGTATTTACGACAACAATACCAACAATAATACTACTTTGAAATGTTAGGGGCAAAAAAGTTGAAAAGTTATCTGTAGCCACTTTAAACCAGGCTAGTTGGAGGTACAAAATGCATTACAGTGGAACTTGAGGTTCTCGTTGAAGTTGGGCACCATAACTCTCCTTCGGCTTTTCCTCTGCATCATCTCACGGTTGTCCTCGTAGTACCAACTCTGTGACTCATCAAAGGTCATGAAAAGCAGCGTGAACTCCCTCAGCTCTGGTAACTTCATGTCCAGGGTACCCTCTCGACACACCAGCAAAGGCCCAATCAAGCCAGAGTGGATATCCTTTTCCTAAAACACAGAGCGAACACTAGGTTAATATTGATTTTTACCAACCGCAACAACGAGCAGGTATTATTTTCACCGTGTGTGTGTGTGTGTGTGTGTGTGTGTGTGTGAGACACCCATTGTAGCAGCAACTACCGCAGAGGTGGTTTTGAGTGTTTTGCTAGGTGTTTATATGTCTGCGGCCAGATTTTGTCACTGTGATAGCATCACAAGATGCTATCGCATCTTTATCGCTATACTTTACAGGTGTGTAGTTGAGATCAAGTGAAAGCCGAGTTCGAAGATGGGTGTGGTTTAGGGATGCACCGATATATTGGCCAAACATCAGTATCACCTTGTTGACTGCAATCGGCATATCTGCAAATAAGATAACCTTCACCGATGGCAGTGGCTGATATTTATCTGTACAAAGTAAATTACTCACAGGATTAACACCTGAATAGTAGGCCCAGGTCCGGCAGTGAGATTCGCCTGGCGTTGGCCCAACCATAGAATTGACCTTCCATATATATGTGAAGGTTTTATTGGGTTGGACCTCATTGTCATATTTATGCCAGTACTTAGAGCTGTCTTCATAGTTCAGACCCTCTGTCTGCTTGGTGTAGGAAACCCCATTTGGGTGTAAGGAGTACGGACGGGTGGCTTTGTTCCTGAACACCACCTACAAGACAAAAAGACACATTCAGTGGTAGTTATGACTTTAAAGGAATAGCTTGACATTTTGGAAAATATGCTTATTAGTTTTCTTGCTGAGAGTTAGATGAAAAGATCAATACATCTCTCATGTTTGTGTGGTAAATATGAAGTTACAGCCAGAAGCCAGTTAGCTAAGTTTGTAGGGCTGCCCCGTCTTGTTCCATTCGTCACCTAATCAGTCATTTTGATCTTAGTCGAATGACTTATTTCCAAGAAATTTCTGAGCACATCTCTGGTAAACACAACATTTAATGTGGTGCTTTTGCAAGATTCTTTGTGGAGAAACTCAGTTTTATACATTTGTTGATTAAATCAACTAATCGATTAGTCGACAAAATCATATGAGTGTTAGTCGACTAAGAATTTCTTTAATTAAGGAAAGCCCTATTACTTTGACGTGGAAACAGCTAGCCAAGAAATAGTCCGGCACAAAACCACATATGAAACCAAAACTTGCCATTTTTATAGTTTGTGTTTTTGTACAGATCAAACAAATGAGATTTAACAAGTTAATAATTAGTGAGCTTTACTTGAATTAAGGATCTTCCTTAGAAATGTATACTTAAAAACAAGACCAACTATATATTTTAAATCTAAGTATAAAATGATTACACTTGGCTAGATCTACAGTTTTGCATATAAACCTTCACACAGAAGAATAAAAATTGAAAATGTGAGATCCCAGAGGAGCTACAGATTATGTCTTACCATGATGCTTTGTCCAACCTCCGCCTTGATGACAGGTCCCAGGATGCCTAGATGCTCATCTATTTCTCCACGGATGTCAGGCGTGCTGAAGCTACTGTCCATGTAAGCTCGGAAAACCACCTTGGCGAACTTAGTTTCTCGGCTGTTTAGTTGCGACTTGTCTTGCCTCCTGTGGTGATAATAAGACCTTATTTCAGCTTTGTATGTGTATGGATGTGTAGGCCTACCTGCTGTACAATTTTCCAATCTGAGTATTCACGCATTTTCAAATCTCATGTGAGCTTTTCTTATTGCAGGGTTCCTACACATTATGGAAAAGTATGGAATTTTGATTTTAGTAATTTCCAGGTCTGGATAACTTTGGAAAAAAGAAAAGAGACTATGGAAAATATTTGTGTTTCCAGACTATTACCCCATTCTGCTTTCTAAAATATAAAATTCAGTACCAAATCCAGACATCTGCAACCAAATTAGTTTGAAATGAGCCAATATCTTTGAATTGCATATACACGGTGTCACAAATATTAGCCTTGTCTGAACATTTAGGAGTTATACAGTGATGTAATCAGAAAAGTAAACGGACTATCTTTTCTGCATAAGGAAACCTTTATGGCTGCGTTCATCTTCGTTTCCATGGACACAGTGAATAAACAAGGATGCACAGACACTGAAAATTTGAATTAATTACCTTTTTTCAACTCATTTTTGGTTCTTCTATAAAAGAGACTAAAACATATGAGTCAAACAATAATAAAATACTTTATGGGTGTGCAGTTGAGACCAATATGAAGGCCGAGTTTGAAGATGGGTGTGGTCGAGGGGTGCACCGATATATCAGCTGAACATCAGATATTCGCCTTGTTGTTGCAATCGGCATATCTGTTGTGTTGCATCAATTTTGCGCCGGCTACATGATGTGTTAAAAGGTTAAAAACGCTTTTGAAGCAGTTATTTTTACCCAAAAAAATATTTTTCATGTGAAAGAGGGTTATATTAAAAGTTTTTTGATTGAATTTGTGCTCATTCAAAGATACTGTAATGAAATATTGAATGACTTTAAAAGAGTTCAGTTATTTTTTTTAATAATGAAGATTTCATTGTTTCCTATTTCCATATTATCTGGGAAAATAACACGGGAATAGGGAGCACTGGTTAGTTTACTTCCTGTTTGATCAGAGATGTTTTACGGTGGAACGTCGTCCATCTTTCTGCGTAGGAGTCTGGACTCATCGGCCATGATGGGAAAATGCATGTTTTCTGAGGGCTGGTTTTACAATCCCAAATATATAAAGCTTGGTTGAAAGGATTCCAAATGGGAAATGAAAGCTAGATGCAAACTTTGTGTGAAATCGTTCAACATCTCCAAAATGGGGGAGGTGCCAATTATGAGCCATATGTAAGGACAAAAGTCCTTTTCCATGTAATCTACGAAAAATACCTGAAATTTGAGTCTGGAAAAGTATGGAATTTTGAAATGGAATATGTGCAGGAACCCTGTATTTCTATCTCTGAGCTTACCTCTGTCCGTAGCCAGCATAGTCCCACTGAACCTCCTCTGCAGCGATGAAGTAAGTCCTGACATTCGGGCCTGAGAATTTTAAGTAGTATTTGGTGGTGTCGTCCAGGTTGAGATTCTTGAGGTCTTCATGACTGCTGTAGGGGTCTATGTAGCTCACATACTCATATTGATCTGCGTTCACATTTTCCTCCTCCAGCCCCAGATGACCTGGCTCGCCCCCAGGAACATACAGCTCGTAGTCGCTGAAATCGGGCCGGGGCACACCGATGACCACGGGCTTGTTAATGAGCTCCGCCTCATCAGAGACGGGTTGTGGCTGAATGGGTCGTGACCCACGTGGACTCATACCTGGATGGAATCCCCGAGGAGAGAAAGGTAAGCCAGTCCTGGCTTGAGGCTTGTATTCCTTCCTCCTCTTTGTTTTCATGCCTTGGCCCTTCTGCGGCCATTGACGGAGGTTCAGCTTCTTCTTTTTTGGCTTCGGCTTTGTTTGAGGGGTTTCTTTCCCCAAGTATTTCATCATGTAGGCGGGAATCTCCACGGGTTCCATGTGGTGAGTTCCCTCATAAGTCCAGTTGTACCCCTGCGTTTTGACGGAGGTGGATTTAATCGCATGTGTATCGTTTTCTGTAAGGTAGATATGCACTTCTTCGCTGCTGTCTGAGACACTTAGCTCCTCAGAACTGCTCGTTCTTACTGCAACACTGGAGGGGGACATCTTAGTCTCATTGGAGACAATTTCTGCAGAAGATATGTTGTTCAAATTACCAAGACGAGCTGTGATATCCTCCCAAATATCTGAAGTAATCTCCTCTGATGAAGCAGATCTGGATGTATCCACTGTGGGCCCAGTTTCGAGCAAAACATGTGTTACATTTTCAAGGCTGGACTTGGCTAGAATAGTCACATTTTCTGAGGAATTCAGTTGAAGTCCATGCTCCGGCTCTGCTGCGGTGATCACAGAGTCATTGTCACTGGTTTTGTTGTGTGTGCTCTCCAGCTCCAACTCTAAGATGGTCAAGTTGCTTCTGTCTATGCTGCTGATGTTAACATCAGCCGTTGGAATAGACAATGAATGGTTTGTTCCCTCTGCTGATGCGTTAACATGGTTAGCTGCTGTGTTATTCTCATCTTCCTTTAATTCACTGCATGACAGAGAGGTGGCGTTGCCCTCCGGTGTACTGTGGAGATTGGTGGTGTTGGAATTGGGTAGAGGCACAGAGTAAGAAAACACGTCCCCTCTGGTGAGTCTCTCCTCTGAGTCCTCCACCTGGATCATGTCCACAGAAGTCTGGTTATCACCAGTCTGGGTTACGTTCATTCTTTCAGTCTCCAAGATGCAACTTGAATTTCCTCTTGAAGTAAGGTTGGTAGTTTCTTGTAATGTTACCGTAAGATTAGTAATCTCTGCGGATATATTTCCAACCACTGATAGTACCGTAGCATTGTGAACTGTTGTGTTCTCAGACACTGTAACGTTATCAAGATTTGAGACAACTACAGAAGCACTGCTATTTGTATTTATGCTGTCACTACTGTTCTGCACATTTGTTGTATTCTCACTGATGCTTTGGTTCAGCAAATTAACTGCTGTAAGGTTTAGTCCATCCACCTCTTTCCTATTTGAAAATAGTGTCTCATTTAGTGCATTTAGCTTTGGAATGGAGGTCTTTCTTTTATTCTTTGTCTCCTTGACATTAAGGGTGATATCCGTATCTCCGTCAAGCACATCAACAGCATCGTAGTCGAGGAAAGAAAGGTCCAGCAGCTCCACATCTGAGTCACTAGACTGGTTCTTCAGAGACCTGAGGCCTAATTCATCTGCAAACATATCTGTGTAAATGTCTGGCTCCACTGGTTTTTTTTCCACAGGCTTTGGTGTCTCCTTTTCCTTCTTGATTTCGGCCAAGCTCTGTGGGTTCCACACAGTAAATTCTTTGATCGCTGCTGGATCGTCGTAGTCATTGTACTCATACTGGCGGTCACGATAGCACTCGACGTCATTAAACTTTACGCGCATTCCTTTGGTTGTCTCGTGGGAATTCAGGGACGCCATGAGCCAGAAACCTGGTTCAAGAGAGACACACAAAAATCATCCGTAAAAAACTAAGCAGCTGTCACTTTTCATGTGCAAAAGTTTCAGATGGTGTAGGATTGTCCCGAATTCTATGAGGGGTGGAAGTAAGAAAAAATAACTGATACAAATGGAGGTGATGAAAATGCACATGCATTTAAAAATAGAGGGGTAAAAGTGGATGTGAAAGTGATTTGATAAATTTAAAGCTGATTCGAAAGCTGATATGATAAAACAGAGCCATGTTTCATCACTTTCCACATCTTATATTCATCAATCATCATTCACAACACAAAATTATAATTTATCATAAAATAATAAAAAATGGAAGTGATGAAAATGTATGTTTTACCCATCTATTTTTCAATTCACATGCATTCATACATCGTCTCCATTTTTATCAATTAATTTTTGATACTTCCACTCATAGAATGCCATGCTTTGGGCTCCGAATATTCTGAAGTAATCAGCAGTGAATAATCAATTTTTTGGCGCCATAGGGGGTGCTGATCATGACTCGACACGGCCGTTTACTGTGTTTACCTTCATTAAAGGGCCTGAAAACGACACCAGGCTGCTACAGTATAATCACACAGACCTACACACATCAGACTGCTTGGTTATAGCTTGACTCAGCCAGACATTTCTCCGTTCTCAGCTAAGATGGATGGGATAGTGCTGCAGTCTTTCAGTGTTTACACTGCATAAATTAGCCTAGCAGCTAGCAGACTTCCTGTTGCTCATAACTTAATCCCAACAAAATGGTTTCAGCCTAACATTGTTGAAACAGAGCAGCTATTATTGGTAGCAAGTGCAACAAGTTAGCGGACTGCACGTGTGTGTGCCCTGCCCTCGATGAAAACAAAGATGCTCTATAACAGCAACAGAGTCTCATTCTGAGCTGAAATGTAAACATTGTGCTGCAGCACACGTCTTTCGGTTTAAGTAAAGGCATTCCTTTTTAAGGAAAAAAAAATGAATATCCAAATCCCAAAATTGAAAACCGAATACCTATCTAACAAACAAATATCCAAATAGTTGAATATTCTGATCCAGCCCTAAGATGGTGGCATATTGACCTCCTGCTGTCGCAATATTTTCCCAAGTTAAAAGTATCTCTACAGATGAAATATTTGGATAACGATACATAATTTGACATTAAAAAAAAAAGGCATTGTGAGCCCTGACTGACCAATGTTGTCCATGTTCATAGTGATGGTCTCTCCAGTCATAGGGTAGAGGCTGAGAATGTCCTCTGTCCGCCCATTCAGCTCAAATGGATGGCCGTAGAAAGTCGCTGTCTGGATGTAGTCCTGTGCTCCAATGCTGGACACGTGCCATGTTGCAACCTCACCGTTGCAGAAGCCCAAGAGCGGGCCGCTCTCAAACACATAACCGTTAATTGCTGTGAGGAAATGTAGTTAGCATTAGTCGTCTGACAGGCAGATGAAGGCAATGCAGTTAGATGTATGAGCAAATAATGGAGCTTTTGTTAGCTTCAATCCGATGATGGCTAAACTTACTGTGCATGACATTGGACTTATAAAAGTCCGGGTCTGCCTTGTTGACTCTGGATCGATCACAATATTGGCGAATGTTGTCATCAAGGTACCAGCTCTTGTTTTCATCGAATACAGCCAACATAGCATGCTGCTCCTTGTCTGCTTTCAGCTGAGACAAACCAAAAGTATATTTTTGATTGTTCAATTTTGACTCTGAATTTTAATGTTAACAGTTTTCTCTTCTAGCATCATTATCTAGTAGGAATGTGTACATCAATTAGATGAATATCAATCATCCAACTAATGTGACAAGGGTGAAAAGTGTCATACAGAATCAATGTAGTCAGTTTACTTTTATTCTATTGTCTTGCAAAACATTTTGCTCCTCTGACATAGCATATACTAAAGTGTTACAGGTCGATCATTAAAAATACAATAAGATATCTTTCATTAATTCAAAACCAAAGAAAACATCAACTGTATGTTCACCAGCACCACATTAACCTGAAGCCAAAAAGAGAAAGGAAAAAAGCTGCAACTTTATCGAACTTTATCTCCCAGAATTTCTACAGCAGCTACTTGTAAATAACCAGCTCACTCTATGTGTATTACTCATGCTGAGTCTTATTCACTAAAACATTATTATACCATCTTAGTTTAGTGTGTTAGCATGCTAACATTTGCTAATTAGCACAAAACACAAAATACATCTGAGGCGGGTGGGGATGGCATTAGTTTTGCAGGTATTTGGGTCATAAACCAAAGTACTGGAGAAATTAAAATGTTTGTCTGGACTGCAGCAATGCGGGGCCATCCCTCTAATTTAATTTGGCCAAAGAATACTCAACAAAATAAGCGTAAGCCTAATACAAGCAGTGGTTGTGTTAGACTTTCTCATTGTCCATCATTCATTTTAATTTTTAAAAATAATTAATATAGTCTACAGAACAAGCTTATAGCCTAGATCAGTGGTTCCCAACCTTTTTCCTTAATGGACCCCTTTTTTATCATTGAGTAAACTGATGACCCCTGACTAAGTGATATATTTTACGGATATTCCATATTATATTCAATGCATAATGATAATGCAACACAACAACCAATAAACTGTACAATTAACCCAAATAGTGAATGCAATAACTGCAGGAAGTTGGATGAATTTTGAGCAGATTATTTCCTGTGAATATTGCACCAGACATATGTTTTCCTGTTATTTTTAGGAACTTTCAATACATTTCTCTGTATTATCTTTTTTTATTTATTTTTTTTATATATATTTAGTAGGTTTCCTTTTCTGACAAATTCAGTGTTTTCTTCTCCCTGATGCTTGGCCATTGTTCTATTAGCTCTTTGGATGTTTTAACTGCGTACTTTTTGTTTAGCAGAGAAATATAGTTTGTGTTCAGGTCTTCACTGTGCCCTTATCTTGCACGTTTTTTTTTAAAGTTTATATCTTAAATAATAATCCAAACTTTAAAAATAACAATTTTCTTCTCAGAAGGAAAAATAGAAGGGGTCGGGGGACCACTGGCCTAGATTATGCTTTTATAAGAGCAGATTAACAGATACACCAACCATGCGACAAACTGCTGCACAGTCATTAATATCCTCTGCTCTCGTGTTTCACAGTAAAATATATGAAAATGAACATTGTCGGTACTGGATATAAACAGGCTCGAATTACTTAATGTTATGGGAGATCGACCTCAGTAATCTATTCTGTCAATATGATG
>JAOVVB010132139.1:0-12250 GCA_028570985.1 Heterobranchus longifilis | reverse complement strand
TATTGATTGGTTAAGAGACAGACTTCGTATCCTCTCTTTAGTGTCTGGGTTTTTGTGGGGTTTTTTCCAGCTGACTCCTCGTGCACCTGCGTTTTGTTTTGTTGTGTTGTTGATTAGAAACACACCAGAACTTTACTGGGTCATGATGAGCTGCAGTGTATTCACAGACAAACAACAACTGAACTTTACAGCTGATCATTTCTCCGCTCCGGATCGCCGACACAGGTGCACACACTACACACACATTAATCACTGAATTATTCTCTACTCTTATAACATACATGACGATAGCGGACAATAACCTGCCAAAACTTCCTGTAATAGGTCTGAAAGTCCGAAACATCCAAATGAGTTAGGTCTGAAAGCATCGTTAAACAAGCTGCATCTCTTTACTTTCTCTCTCTCTGTTGCATGTGTGTGGGAAGGGGGGGGGGTTGATTTAACGTGAATCAGTACTCGGTAGTACCGACGTAATTTGGTCAGCAACCTTTAAAGAACTGAGTTCGGTGCCCAGCCCAAAGTAGCGTGCTGAGTAATGAATGAATGAATTATGCACTCGCACCTACCACCTCGTAAATTTTTACCTCGCACACTCTTAAAAAAAATGGTTTAAGCGAACTTTAAAAAGTTCGCTTAAACCATATAGAAAATTATCTTCTCAATCATCATCTGTAATACAGAAATAAATATGTTTGGGCAAATAAAATTATATTATATTAATTCCACTATTTATTTATTTACTTTCCTAGTTAATTCTCCCTTTTATTTATTTATTATTTATACATTTTTTATATGTATTTATTTCCTGTATGTACAGAAAATTATATTCTCAATCATCATCTGTAATACAGAAATAAATAAGTTTGGGCAGATAAATTATATTATATTAATTCCAATATTTAGGTATTTTACTAGTTAATTTTCCCTTGTATTTATTATTTCTAAATTTTTAGATGTATTTATTGTCTGGGTATATAGAAAATTATCTTCTCAATCATCATCTGTAATACAGAAATAAATATGTTTGGGCAAATAAAATTATATGATATTAATTCCACTATTTATTTACTTTCCTAGTTAATTCTCCCTTTTATTTATTTATTATTGATACATTTTTACATGTATTTATTTCCTGTATGTACAGAAAATTACCTTAACAATCATCATTTGTAATACAGAAATAAATAAGTTTGGGCAAATAAAATTAACCAAACAAAATAACTTTAAAGTAATTTTCTCTGTTCAACACTTTTCTATTAGCATGGCAAGTGTTAGCTAAGTAGCTAACTGCTATGTAAAGTTGTTATGAGGAATCAGTGCCTTGGCTTGTAGTGTCGATGTTAATTAACTATTTTATCAGAGGAGACATGAGCAGCCTTTATTAGTTTGGTGTATTTGTAATATGGCCGTTGAACTAATTGCTTTTGCAACGTTTTGTTTGCAGCCTCCGGGAGCAATAGTTAGCATTAGCTAGCGTTAGCTAACATCGACGCTGCAGGCCAAGGTTGATTAATTTAACAACTTTAGCTAGTAACGTTAATTTAACTACTTGCCAACTTAACTAACAGTTAGCTAAGATAAATAAGTCGTCGGGTTCCTGTAGTCTTTGCTTCAACATCGTAGATGTAATGTTTGGCGTTAGCTTGATAGATGCATAATAAAACGGTTAGCTTACGCTGCCGCCGCAAGCTAACGTTTGCTAATGCTAACTTGGGAAGTTACGTCTGTAAAACTTAAAGTATTGAAACACCTGAATATACAGCGACTGGACTGAAGGTTGCATCCGCGATGTTCATGCAAAGACCAGTGCGAATTATTCCTTCGTAGTATTTACAGTTATTAGTATGATTATTAGTTCGAAATACATACGTGATTTTCAACTGCTTCTTCTTCTTCCGGTATACACGAGTAAGCGCATGCGCAGTGTACAGGGCAGGGACAATGGGAGTAGTAGGGGTGCTGAGGAGGCTGCAGCACCCCTACTGGTGGGAGGCTGTAACTGCAAGGCAAAAAACTTGCTAATCAATAAAAAATAAAGTTTTTTTCCTTTGCGTAAACAGTCTATAAACATGGATGCTCGGTAGCCAACTATGGATCTATAATATTCTATTTAATATACAACGTATACAATAAATACTAGAGGATAATACAAACTGTATCAAAGATATATGTACAATATAATAGTACAATATAACATTACATTATTATATAATACAATACCATACAATATAAATATGATATAGTATAATACAAAATAATGATAAAAAGTTGTTGATATCTGATAATAATGAAAATGTAGTGAAATACAGATGAAGATTTATGAAGATAAATAGTACACGGTGTGTGTATATAATGCAGTATTCTACAGTGAAATGTTTTTTCCTGACAAATGAGCGTTGCGTGTTTATGTCATGACATTAGTGTGTGTGTGTGTGTGTGTGTGTGTGTGTGTGTGTGTGTGTGTGTGAATTCTAACCACCAATCACTGAGTGCGCGAGGACATGTTTTTTTTCCACCACACAATCTTTTTAATGTCGTGTACACACCGGGCGCGAATAAATTAATTTGTGCAAATTAATTACACATAAAGTGAATGTAAAGACGCGATTAGACGCAAGTTCTGGTCGGGTGACGTGATGACGTGGCACGATGAAGCGCTGATGCAAATTCACTCATTCGCGTGAGTTGAAAAATCGGAACTTCCGTTGCGAGTAATCGCGCAAATGAAGCGAGTCAAAACAGAAGATTCCAATGTCCAAACTCACGCAAATTAAGCGAGTAGATTATTTTATCTGCGTCTGGTCTGAACACAACATTAGAACATTTGTGCTCGCACGCGAGTGTCTCATCAAAAATAAATCCAAAATGCCATAGTATAGAATGTTGAATCTTTTGTTGTAAAAAAAGTAAAACATACAACTATACCATATTATAATATGTTCTCTAAAAAGCCCCCCAAAAGACATAGCACAGTGTCTCATCAAAAATAAATTTAAAAAACCATAGTATAGTATGTCGTCCAAAAACGCAATTGTATAGTATGTTGAAATTTTTTTGCAAAAAAGTCGAAAATGCCAAAAATGCCACATATTATAGTATGTTGTTTAAAAAGCCCCTCAAAAGTCATAGCACAGTGTCTCGTCAAAAATAAGACACTATAGTGTGGCGTGTCAAATTTGTTTTGGCAAAAAAGGCAAAAATGCAGAAAATCTGTCATATTATGTTGCCTAAAATTGCCCCAAAAGTCAAAGCACAGTCTCTTGTAAAAAAAAAATAAAAAAATGCCAGAGTATGTTGTCAAAAATCCCACAAAAACGCCATAGTATAGTATGTCGAATTTTTTTGGCAAAAAAATCCAAAATGCCAAAAATGCCTCATATTATACAGTAGTATGTCGAAAACAAGTTAAAATAGACTGTGCTATGTCTCCTGTCAAAAATACATCAAAAACATCATATGTCTTCACTGTCGAAAAGATTTTTTAACAAACGTCATAGTATAGTATGCCGAAAAACATAGTATGTTGAAAAAAGTGAAAAAAAAAACAGCATTGTATAGTATTGCGAAAAAAGTTAAACAATTGCTGTAGTATAGTTTAGTACATCGAAAAAAGTGGGGCAAAAAAACAACATAGTATAGTATCAAAAAAATGTCATAGTATTGTATGTTGAAAAAGTCATAGTATATAGTATGTTGAAAAGTGGAAAAAAAACATATAGAATCTTGAAAAAAGTTTAAAAAAAAAGAAAAAAAAAAGACTATAGTATGTAAAAAAAAGTGAAAAACGACTTAGCATACTATGTCAAAAAAGTGTAAAAACAAGCGTCATAGTATAGTTTGTGGAAAAAAGTTAAACAAACGTTTATACACAGTGCAGTGTTTCCCACAGAGTTCATGAGACTGGTGGGTGGCCATGCCCCCCCAGAAGAGAATTGTTTACATTTTCAAGTTAAATGCATCAATTTCAGTTAATTATGTGACGGCCAGCTGTAGTCTAATTTGGCCCGCCACAGTTTCATAATGAACTGAGAATATTTTTACACTAATAAACAATAACATAAAAACATATCTAACATTGTGTTTTGAGCCGTTGCTTCTGCAAACACTGCATGAAAAACCAGATCGCCCCGTGATCGCTTGCAAGCTTCACTTCCCTGCAGCTGATGTTTACATCCTGTGAAGTCTGCGTCTGTTTACATCCTGTGAAGTCTGCGTCTGTTTACATCCTGTGAAGTCTGCGTCTGTTTACATCCTGTGAAGTCTGTGTCTGTTTACATCCTGTGAAGTCTGCGTCTGTTTACATACCGTGAAGTCTGCGTCTGTTTACATCCTGTGAAGTCTGCATCTATTTACATCCTGTGAAGTCAAAGTAGTCACAAATGACATTGTTTAGAGCACAACATTGTTAAAAGGAGCACAACGTTCGAAGAGATCTAGCCTCTTAATTTTGCTCCCTAAATGCACCAGATTGATGCATTTAACTTGAAAATGTACACAATTTTCTTCCGGGGAGGCATGGCCACCCACCATAGTCTCATGAAATTCTGTGGGAAACACTGTGTATAGTATGTTGAAAAAAGTGGGGAAAAAACCAACATAGTATAGTATCGTAAAAATGTCATAGTATTGTATGTTGAAAAAAGTCATAAGATAGTATGTTGAAAAAAAGTGAAAAAATTCATAGCATAATGTAAAAAAAAGTCATGAAATAGGATGTTGGAAAAAGTCATAGTACATAGTATGTTGAAAAAAGTGAAAAAACAACCTATATAATGTCGATAAGAGTAAAAAAAAAGTCGTAGTATAGTATGTCAAAAAAGTCAGTGTAGTATGTTGAAAACAATGAAAAACAACTTAGCATACTGTGTCAAAAATTGGAAAAAAAAAAGCGTCATCACATAGTATGTCAAGAAGGTGAGCTGAAAAAAAACATAGTATAATATGTTGAAACAAGTCATAGTTGGCTATAATAGTAAATGTTGCCATAAGTAGTTAAGTAGATTAGCTTTGTTAGCTTAGTGGCTAAGTAGCACAACTTAGAGAGACTCAAACAAGATAGATAATTTGATGATATCAAATTGCAATCTTTAAAAATATGCTGATACTGAATTCAAATAAATATTTTGAACAAAATTAGGATGATTTATTTTTAATGTCATATAATGTGTCATTTTTCAGCCACCCAGTGAAGAGTTTTGTTTATTTTCTGCCGATGGAGCAGCAGTGAAACAGTGTGAGTGTGAGGACGGTGGTAGTTTCCTGCTGGTCTGTGGCCCCTGCAGGGACCTGATACTGGCTCTGTGTGATGCACTCAGTGTTACACCGGCTCAGACGGCTGTGTGAAGGACTGAATGACACAGAAACACGAGTTTTGTCTTGGTTTTTTTTCAAGGTCAGGTGGCATAAATGACTGTAATCCAGAGCGACTGTCCCTCTGCATCTGTCTGCTTTTGGGAGACAGATGCAGTTACAGTTTTCCAAGAGGACGGCAGGCAGGTTGCATTATGCATGCAACACTGGAGTATTATGGTTTTATTTTGGCATTTAAAGGATGGAATGATGATATTTTTGCAACCATTTTCTCTGCACCACCCTCTTAGCACTGACTTGCTTCTACATTTTCTTTGCAGGAAAAAAACAAACACAACAAAGACACATACCCTCCCTTCTCACTTTTCCACCACAGGACCAAATGTCATTCAAAGCAGACACTTCTTTTGTCCTTCACAGCGGCACATTTCCTCAGACTGAGAACACTGTCTGCTATTTTTGATTGATCATGTATTTGTATCTATTCATAGAGGCCAAATTCATCATCCCAATTTGTCAAGTTGCCGGAGTGCTGAGTTAATTATGTGCAGGAGAGCCAGAAAGAAAGAGGACAGCCTCCTGTTTAGACTCATCTGAGGTTTCCTTACCTTACCTCGGCTCCAAACGAGCAGCCAGAGCTTCACCGGGCTCCGGGATCTGCTTGGCACCATGGGTAATTAGTGTGATGAATGCTTTAGCGGAACAAATAGTGGCAGTCGCCTGTCTCGCTCATCGCGCGGCTGTGCTGTCGTAGCTCAGGGGCTGTGGGCTCATCAGCGTAATGGATGATTCTGCAACATGACCATCCCTCAAACAACAGCGCCGCTACGACTGAGCAGGAAACACAGAGCTTTACAGGGGTTGTTTCAGCCACCGCTTCTTACTTTCCCGAGGTTGTGGATATGAAGTGCAGTTTGGAAGGTTGCTGAGTTTCGTCTGGAAATATCTGCTGAAGAAAGTCCTTCTTAAAGATGTAATATGTAACTTCTCCTCATTAAAATGTCTAAAAACGACAAGACATATATTTCATATTTTGTTGAGTTGCGCACTTACATTATCCCAAATATTTCCAACAATTTTCAAACCCAGAGAAATCTGTCATTTTATTCTTTGTGCATGCGTCAGCAAATTGACTTTTTATCCAGTTTTAAGCCACTTTTTTTTTTTTTTTTTTTTTACAATACACTTTTGTAGATCTTGGGTGTTTTTAACTATATATAAAGAGTTTATTTAAAAAAATATTGTTATCTAAATATTTTGAGGTATCCTATCAAAACATCCACACACCAGTTTGATTGACATCCCCTGAATTAGACATTTAAAAACATGATTTATGAGAATAAATAAAAACTGCGATATTGTTTTTTGCAAATGAACCCGGAGGAAGAATTTTAGTCATCGGACGTCTGGATCTTAAGAAACAAGCTGAGCAACGTTAGCAGCAAACGTTAGCAGCAAACGTTAGCAGCAAACGTTAGCAGCAAACGTTAGCAGCTCCGGCGCCGACGAGCCAAACAGCGACAGAGAATCAATGATTTTGATCCTGATCCAGGTCCTCTGCGGATAATTCGGCTCCTGGTAAAAAAAAAACCCTCCTGAACACTGAAGTAATCTGAGAAACTGACTGCAATGACGGCATTGCTTCATCTTTTGTGATTGTTTTGATTGAGACCCCGAGTGGCAGAAAATCACACATTGTGTGTTTAAGTCCTGCAGCAGGAAATGCAAAGGGATGATGTGACACATTATTATAAACATGTTTTTTCTTTCTTTTATGATTTTCTTCCACACAGCCTCTCAGGACTGAATATATGGATATGCACACATCTTCATTAATCCTCTGCGGGATTCTTCTCCGTGCTCGGGGTGTAGCAGAGCCGTCGCTGCTGAAATGATGGATCACATGATTAGATTAGAGGAGAGCCAGCAGCTGGATTTGCAATTCACAGCCTCTTTTGTATATGGACCTTTTCTGCATGAAAGGGATAATTGGGCCGTTGTCACCGAGTCAGAGATAGTTTTTTTTTTAACAATGCAGGGAACCTTGCAATAAATCAGGTCAGCTGTCGGAGCCATGTCACAAGACAACGCATTAGTCAAATATGCAGAATAATCCTTTTGCATACAATGTAAAGAGGAATACATCATCATTTATTCGCAGCGGGGCAAGTCCAGATATCCTAATTTTTCCAACAAATGAAGGGCATATGGTGATTTTGTCTCGCGCATGAACCCGAGGGCAGAGAAGGTCTGGCTCTCTGAGCCGTCATTTCAGTACCAGCTAATGGCCTGCGCTTACTCCGTGCCTCGACTTTTCAACCCACTGTGACAGTGAATAATATGCGGCACATCAGGCTGAATTTTCAGCCATGTCATCCGTGTAGCGGAAGCTGAATAGGTTGACTGCCGCAGACAGGTAATCCATCGCTATATCAGTTAAAAAAAACACAAGCTCAGTGAATTGTTTGGATGGAATCCAAACCCACGGCTAACAGAGCGTGAAAGACAGGCGAGGTCGCGGAAAGGTCACCTCTGGGTCCAGGAGGTGAGACTTTGGGGACGCGGACACGTCAGTTCGGCAGAGTCCTCGGGTCAATGTGAAGACAAGTGGAAGACACATTTCTCTGTCAGCACGCAGAGAGCCCGCACGGGTTCAGGCTTTCGTCGTGAAGTCCCAAGTCATTGAGTCAATAGCCAAGGAACATGACACAACCTCTCACAGTCACTCGGCATCAAGCGGAACAGGGAATGGCATGCTTTCCATTTCACTGCACCGTGGCCCCGGCAGGACCCCGTCTGTACTCGAGAAACAGGAGAGCTCTCAGCCCCGGCTCTCGCATAAAAGCAACGCCGCCGCAACCCGGCCCCGTACACGTACGTCGCTCCCTCAGAGCAGCGGTACAAGGTGATCCACCGGTCAATCCGTAACCCCGGTTATTATCTGCACTGGCTGCCGCACCGCGCGGCAGGGAGGCCCGGGACCACCGCGGGGCTTGGATGACAAAAGATTAGATCATGGCAACGCACAAACCCGTTTCAATTAAACTGATGCCAGGATTTATCTTCTTCTGTCAGCGCGTTCAGACAAGAAAATAAAACGTGACCTTTCACCCTGTGTGACCGAGCATTCGCCGCGTGAATCCAGGTCTTCGTGGCTCTGCGTGTCAGGGAGCGCCTCAGACCCTTTTAGAGAAGGTGAAGCTGTTGTGGTGCTTCACTAGATAAAAGCAGAGATTTGATAAAAAGGGTGAAAAAATAAACACCGTTTGAAATGTATTTTCAGCAGCGTGTTGCAGAGGTGACGTGTGTTTTCCTCCACAAAAAGCCTGCAGGACATTTCTGCTGGATTCTGGATTATTTACAAAAATTAAGCTCTGTGGCAAACAAACGTTTGATACTTACACACGTTGTTCAGCAAGATAATCTTCACAAACTAACACCACTTTTATGATTTTTGTAGCGTAAAAATCTAACGTCAACGACACCCCGGTCACATGACTGAGCTGCACCTCTGTCGTCTCATTTAGTCTCGTTAGCAACCGCCTCTTTAAAGACGCACAAAAGATTCAGAATTTCACGAGTGGGATATTTACCGACGTATTTCATGTCGTAGAACAAAACGTGAAAATCTCTAACGCTTGTGTTAACCACAGACCTTATTTCAGATGTCTAAACAAAAACATATTAAAAAAAAAACCATTGACTTCAAAACGAGGGAAACAGAAGTGCAGAAATGCAAAATAATTTCAGAGTTTTAGTATTAATTCCAGCAGCTCTCTGTAGTAACACACAGGGAGGCAAATTAACGTATTAGCTTCTGGCTAAATAGTGATTATGGGTTAGGGTTAGGGTTAGCTGCACCACAGCTCAGGACTGAAGTATCTACAAACTAAGGACTTTCCCAGCTCTGCACCTGCTTTGTGTTTAGTGCTAATTAACAAATGTTAGCATGCAAACTATGGTGAACAAAACATAAGAATGTTAACTGTCACTGTGAGCATGTTAGCATGCTAATGTTAGCATTTAGCTGAAAGCAAGTACAACCTCAAACCACTTTCACATGATCAGAGCAAAACCCAAAACACATCAGCAGTATTCTGCTGCCGTCAGCCCGTTTCTCATTCCAGCACAACGAGGTCAAAGTTCAAGTCATTTCAACTTTGAGCGCAGCGGCGACTGCGAGGGTAGCGCAATGACACGGCCAGCGCAGAGCGTTTTTACAGCTGACCATGTGCAGGCGGCGGCGTGGCTGCAGACTCTTACATCGTGTTCACACCGGACGCAAATAAATTAATTCACGGGAATTAATTACATCTAAAGTTAATGTGAAGACGTGATTAGACAAGAGTTCTGGTCGGGTGATGCGAATTACGTTCACTTCTGCAGCAGTAATTGCATGAAGCGAGTTAAAACAGAAGATTCCAGCATCCAAACTCACGCAAATTAATTATTCACGTCTGGTCTGAACACATCGTCGCCCGGCGGCAGCCGCCAGAAGTTCAGTGAACTCTGGGCTGCAGAGTAAAATACATGTGTGTTCACGTGGGCGGCCGTGTGAGAGTCCTGTTATTCTACATAACTAACCATTTTCACGAGTAAACATTATCTGGTGAAACATATTTGTGGATGGTTTAACGGTGCAGGTGTTGGGTGGATGTAAAGTGTCATATTAAATATATAAACGCTGATATTTCACCACCTCACAGTGACACTGAGATCAGAAAACCATCGTAGGTTTGTTGATAGTTGCCAGGCAGAAAATGTCATATTTAAAAACAAAAATAGTATATTTAATGTATTTACAATAAACATACAATCATGTAATCTTTTCCAAGAAATATACAGAACATAAAGCTTTTAAATATAAATTCATATAATCTAAAGGGGAAAAAAAAGAAATGAAATCCAAAGAAGCAATAGAGCATATCTAAAAATCTTTAGTGATGCTTTGAAAATATAGGTGATATTTTCTTATTTCAATGCCCATTTCTTTTCAAAGGTCGCCTGCAAAGATCCATGAAACCCTGACAGGGAGTCTGAGCCTCGACAGCAGCAAACATCACGCCGTCACTCACGTGTTTCACTGTTCCCCCGAACACGCTGCTGCAGGGCTCAAACCTCAGGGTTCTCCATCTGCATACGAAGAGTTTGCTTCCAAAATAACATCCATCATTTACAAAAAAGTGACTATCTGTAAGAAATTATGAATCGCAACAAAAACAAATGATGGGCCTATTTACAGGATAACTTGTCAAAACGTCTCTTGAATGATAAACTTCAGGAGAAATGTCGTATTTTGGCAGTAAACTCTTCATATGTCCGTTCTTCTGTCACTATAAAAGTCAACCCGCTGTTACCACGAGGCGAGGTCATCAAAAAGAGAATAATGAGAAAAATAGGATGTAAAAAAAACATTTATGCTCCAAAGTTATTTTCTCATCACAAGGCAAAACAGTCCTGTCGCCGCAGGTGAATACAAGGTCAAGCAAGCGCTGCCACACTTGCCAGCGCGTTAGACAGACCTAGAATATGTTGGCTTCTTCTTCTTTGCGAGTGTTGAATGTTACAGTGCACAGGTTGATATGGCACAACATCAGGAAGTCTCAGAGTCGAGCTTTAATATCCAGGCACAGGTGCAGGACTGCTATCAGTCCACAGTGTCGACTGTACAATGTCAGGCTGTACAGCTCAACACTGGTGCCTTTATTTCAAGCAAAGTATTGTTTTTATTTGGACCAAAGCAACAAACAGTTATCAGCTTTGCCACTGATGGAAAGAGAGATTAATCTAAATTAGACAATACTTTCACTAGTAGAAAAGTCCTACATATTATTAACAGTTATTACATCCTAAATAATACTGTTTTTCTAGACCCATATACAATATTTTATAGGCAATATGTTTTTGGGACACTTTTGTATGATATGGTGAAAGTAAGTGGAGGGATATCACAGAAAGGCTACATACAGCTGGAGGATCTGCTCTGAGCTCCAGCGTGGGGAGACAAAGTTCTCCGCAGGACATTACAGCACACTTCTATGGTGTCACTTTGGCACTTGTATGGCACTATTATGTACAGAGGAGCACTATGACACACTGGACGTTACAGATATATCACAGACAGCGCCACCTGTCGGGGGTTACTGAGGAGGAGATGGGTGGCCAGCTGGTAATGTTAGTTAACACCGTCCTCCCCGTCAGAAGCGTCCTGTTTCATTGTTTGTACATCTGAAGCATAATGTCCGGCTGTCCTGAATGTCCTGCTACGAGCCAATCTTCCCATCAGGGACTGTCCCATTTTGAGCTTGGAAACTGTTTCAGACACGACCTAATCAGTGCCCAAAAATTCTTCTGAATTTAAGTCTCACTGCTGTGCTAAAAAAAATCTAAAAAAAATCAGTATTTATACTTTCTGACTTCACATCAAACCAAGCAGACGTGAGTCTGGTCTGGCATGGCTCTGTGGTAAACATAGGTCCAACATCCTCCAACAACTGTCTGTTTCTCCCATTTCATAAAATATTCTCTATTATTTATGATGCTGAAGCATCATCGATGTATAGTTTAAATCTTATACTAATAGTTCATTGATGTGCTAAACTAAATACATCACATGAGTAGCGTGGATCCAAGATAAATTCCACCATTTGCAAAAAAAAAAAAAGATTGAATCATGGAACTTTAGGAAATAGGCTTATTTGCTTTCTTGTCCAGAGTCAGAAAAGAAGAAACCACTCTCATGTTTGTGCAGTAAATATGAAGATACATCCAGCAGATGGTTAGCTTAGCTTAGCTTAGTTTAGCTTAGCTTAGCTTAGCTTAGCACAAAGATGGAAAAGCTAGCCTCCGGTGCACTCCACCTACAAGTACCTTCAAATCTGATCTGTTAACACCTTATATCTGATTTATAACTGTTATATAAAAATGTATAACCATTTTT
>JAOVVB010132119.1:0-12251 GCA_028570985.1 Heterobranchus longifilis | reverse complement strand
ACAAGAATGTCCAGTAATTCCACAGATGGAAGTAGAAAATAAATCTGAAGGAGTTATTCCCCTGATGTTCATAAGTTCTTCTCTGGTGAAAGAGCTCCGAGTATTGTAGCAAAACACTAAATTAACTACAAAAAACAACAAACCTAACAATCTAGACAAAAAAAACTCGAAAGGATAAAAACAAGGATAAGTATTACATAATACTAGTAGTTCACACAGTAAAAAAAATTACTTAAATAAAGTCATATTAGAGAGTGAGGCAACCAGCAGCCCAGGTCATGAGCCCCCTCTGACAGAGTGACAGAGGATCTCCTGAACCGTTCTGTCCTGCAGCGCAGAGAAATGAGCTGACATCTGACATTATCCAGGGTGGTCTGCACCTTACTCCGTGTGCATCTTTCCACCACAATCTCCAGCGAGTCCAGCCGCCTCATGTCCTGCTGCAGCAAACTGCAGCATAAGTGCATTCAGACCAAGAAATGCAATCAGGCGATTCGCTGCAGGGTCATCCAGCAGTGTGGGAGGTGCCACTAATGGCCCCTTGTGTGACGTCCTGTTGTTTATTCTAACCCCCAATATAGCACACGTATACTTGATAATTCACATTCATTGTTTTCTGTCGGAGCGTTGTTATGATCCCAGAATTTCTAAGCACACTTGAAAGCAGCTTAATTTCACAGCTTCACGGAGAAAGAGAGAGAGAAAAGAGACGAGGGACGTGCATTGTTTTGCAGCCGGGTGTAGATAGCCGAATTGCTACTGTGTGCCTATTCTCAAATAGATAAATAGTTTTATTATAAAATCAATTTTTAACAAAAAGAAATTCCAACATTACACATTACGGTACAAATCTTTATTTTTATATTTCAGCTCCTTTGCACCTATACGACACCACACACTGTAGTCAAGCCTCTCAAAATATGACAACACACACACACGTGAGCCCCGTCTCTCGGTGCGTACAATGTGTAACGTTAGACAGCCAATCAGCAGCATTGTTAGATCTTGGTACAAGCATGCTGCATGTTTATTGGCTCACAGACACTGATTGGATTTACTCCTTAGGTATTTAAATTTGATATTGAATACTACAGAGGCTATTCCGTCATCTACTTTTAGGGGGAAGTATTTCTGTTACGATCTGGGCTGTGCCCTTTGACTTTTATGTTATTATGCTTATGAAAGACTTATTTTGAGATTTTGGTTTTCTGTTTCTGCTCCTGTGTCCCTGCCTGCTTTTCCCTCCACTCATTCACTCCACACCTGTCCTGTGTTCCTCATTAGTCTCCCTGCACAGCACCTGTCTCCCGTCACCCTCGTTAGCCCCGCCCTGCTCCCGTGTGTGCTCCACCAATCAGCTCCCTGCCTGGTTTCACTTCATCCTGATTGCTTCAGTTTTGTGTTTCAGTCCTGTTTTTCAGTTCAGTCTTTGGCCTCGGTTACACTTGTCTGTCAGTTTCTGGACAGTCCCTGATCAGATCTTGCTCACATTGTGATCTGATGACCCAGACCACATCCCGAAGTGGTCAGGATCACATTCTGATCAGATTGCACAGGTGTGTGGATAGAAATCTGCACAATCTGTTTCATTTTTGCTTAATTCAGCAGTCAAGTTAGGCGACTCTGCTACTACTGATGGACATTTCCAGATTTTGCTGCTTCACAAAAAAAGCTTATAAAGAACAAAACAACAGGGGACTTTTATTGTGAAGAATATATAGTAAATTAAATGTGTTTATCACTGAATTAGCAGAGAAGTGTCAGCAGCTGGAGCACAGCTGAGACCGGCAGTCTCTGCTGGTCTCTCATTACAAAATAAACAAAATATAAAGAAAAAAAGAAGGCCTTCTTGTGCACCAAATGTCATTTTGAATCCACGGGAATATCCGTGTGGAAATATATCCGATCACTATCCGACCAGGCAAGTCACATTAAAGTGTCAAATGTGGACACACACATGTGGACACATCTGTGTTCTGATCTGGCACATGACATCACAAAAATGGCATTGAAAAGACACGTGTGACCGTAGCCTCATACAGATGCTAACAGTACTAAAAGGGCCTTGTGCCTCTGTATCAGACGATGAGGACCAAGTTAACCTCATGGCGGCACAAGACGTAAAGCCAAGACATCAGTAAAGTCACTAGGATTGATCCTCTGGGGAACATGAATGTCTCCCAAATTTCATGGCAATCCATCCGATAGTTGTTCAGACATTTCAGTCTGGATCAAAGTGGTGGACCGACCGACGGCTCTGTGTTGTTAGCCACGCTAGCAGCAGAACGAATGCATGTCAGCAACTGGTCCCGGGTCAAGGCAAACCCGAAGGCCCTGAATGCACCCAAGAGGGTCAAGAGGTCAGATGCAGATCAAACCAGAACGAGGAGACAGGGACATCTCTGTTCAGAACAACAAGAGAGTGAAAGCAAGTTTAGTTGTACGGAAGCGTATTGCATTCACGAGAGAGAAAGAATTCTGCCCCATTTTTCTGAATTAATGAGATACGTTTTCATGAAAAAATTAATTCTGCTCTGTTTTTCTGAATTAATGAGATAAGTTTTCATGAAAATGAATAAATTCTGCTCTGTTTTTCTGAATTAATGAGATAAGTTTTCATGAAAATTAATAAATTCTGCTCTGTTTTTCTGAATTATTCCGTTTTCATGAAAAAAACGAGATGGGCACTTTCTTTTCTCAAGAGAATTCAATACACTTGTATATAGTTGAACTATGAGATGACATTTAAGTATTATATCCCAGTAGTTATGTTGTGTGAAATATGGTCCCATTTCAATGCTGCCAACCAAACCTGGCCTTTGAGAGGATGGCAATTTTTTTTTTTCACTTTGATTAAATCCCTGCCACGTAGAGTTAAGTAGATAAAGGCAAAAGTGAAACAAACAATTCAGCGAGAAACAAAAGCGACACAAGAGCATGCTGTAATTAAAAGTGTGATGTGTGACAGAAGTGTGGGTCAGGAGTGTCAGACTGGAGATGGCAGGGTCAGACGGAGTCTCCATGGTAATAATGTGCAGCAGGCTGAAGAGCTGGAGGTCTAATTTAATTATGCAGCTCGGGGATTGTCAAACAGACCTAAATTGACTGACAGACAGCTTTCAACTGCAAATCTGCTGTCTTCAAAGACGCACTTTGTATTCGACAGAGCAGAAGTGCATTATAATTCACTGCTGGGAGGCAAGGAGGGACATAAAGATACACAGGTACAGGGCCATGCATTTTATCACTCAGTCCATTTCCTTGCTGAATGCCTTCAAGATATAAATTGATGGAAATGGAATTAAGTAAATATTTCACCGCTGACAAATAATGTAGGTTTCCCTTGAGCCAATCAGTAATAAGATGCTTCATGTCTCAGCCGGGGGCTCGGAGAAATCAGTAAAGACTGATTAGTCTAACGACTTTAAAGACACTTTTAGGGGCTTCTGACCAAAAATAACAGCACCTGCATGTTGTCACACACCAGAACAGATCTGATCTTCCATGAAATTTCAAATTTATATTTGTATATAATAATGTTTGGGCGAATATTGGAAAACAAAGTGGCAACACTGTGGCACGTTGATTATGCATTCACAAAACTGCGACCGTTGTAACGACTGGGGGGGGTATTTGTTTTACCATGAGCTCATGTTGACATCTGCTAAATATGAAATGTACAAATGTAACATATCATTGGTTTATGAAACATACAAACAAACAGGACTTTCACCCAGGAGACCGGGAGTTCGTGTCCCGGTCGAAAACAAAACAGCGACTTATTAGTGAACGTAACAACCAGAAGTATGTGACGTATTTAGTGTCTCAAATATCATGATTTTAACCCAAACCACAACCTTTTTTTCTAACCCTACTAAGTTGTTTTGTTGCTTAAACCTAAACCTACCAGAATGTCCATTTTAACAATGTTAATGGCGTGTTTAAAACTGCAAACATAACATTCAGGTATGAGGATGAAAAACACTCATATGGGTCGTATTACTTCCACTGCTAGGGGCGCTGTTTTATTAAAGCTCTCATATGGATCACATTAGAGAGTAGGAACAAACGACACATATGGTCGTATGGTTTGCAGGACTTGTTGATGCCAACATTTATTCTGGTGTTTGAGTTGTGAACAACAGCTTTGAATTGCTTAAACATAACCAGAAAACATTTCATCATTCTTTAGTTCCTCCGCACATCGTAAAGACCTGAGCTGCAAACAGCAACACAATTATATTAGACACCCCTGGCACTGTAATATAAATATGAATAATAAATAGACAAACTACTGAACTTATTAAAGTAACTACAGACACTATCTGTCCTCTGTTTGGAGGCATTTGCCTGTTGACACCCATGGTACATATTATTAGTATAATAAAGCAGAGCAGTGGACTGTCACAGATAATTCACCAGCAGCATTAATTAGAACTATTCTCTGCACCCTGCGAGTGCTGCACACGTGTTATCAAGTTGATGAAGCTGTTTGCTTCATTTGCTTTCGTTTAGTCTATTTGCATGTTTCTTAATTTTGCGGCGTGATGAGCTCTCAGGGCAAATACTCTACCCTGTCTGAGGCTCTCTGCTCCTACTGAAAACATACAGCTTTAAAAACAGCTCACAAATATACTGGACGTTGTTAAGAAGGCTCAGCAATTTCTTAAAACAGCAGGTCACGGTCGTTTTTATCAAACGATACTCAAACAGGAGGCAACCCTGTTTGTTGGGGTCTATTTTCATCAGCGGATTAATACATATTTGGTGCACTAGTGAGTATAACCAAATACGGTGGAGGAATAAGTTATATCAAGCTTTGGATCCTGAGGTAATACTTGTTAGATTACTTCATTGTTGGTTTTGGTCTTTTGACGTGTTTACAGTTTGTTGATGTTCGATATTTTAATTTGGTGTTCATGGTCCTCAGAGGATGATCCTGTATGATTGTGATAATCCCCCTGACCTTTCTTCTAGAGTTCTGCACTTCCTTCTAATGTCACCATCAACTCGTCTGAAGACATATCAGAATCTAAAAGACAGATTATCGTTAGTGAGCAGGCGTCCCAGAGGTTGAACCCTCTACTTTGGATGCTGGAAGTCTCCAAAATCACAACAGATTTCTCCACCATGACTTTTTTTTTTACATCTACGAAACATAACTGTTGTTTCAACTATATTTTGGTAACAATACCTGAGCTCATATTACGACAAATGTTAGGATTATTTTGAGGATAAAGTGGAAATATTTTGAGGGGAAAAAAAGTAATAATAACAATAGAACTGTAATTTTGACAGGAAAAAAAGTCTGGATACAAGACAAGAAAGATAAAATTTTTGAAAAAGAGTAATAGTTCCAGAATAAAGTTGTCATTTCAAGAAAGAAAAAAAGAGATACAATTTTACAACTTTTTTAGTTTTTACTACTGCCATAATATGAAATATTTTTATTGTAAAATTATGACTTTATTCTGACAATAATTTTTAAATTTGTCTTGTAAAAATATGTTCTCTCTTGTTTTATGTCATCTTTAATTTACGACTTTATTCACAACATTTTTCTTCTCAAAATAATTTGACTTTATTCTTGAAATCTCAATCATTTCCCTCGTGGGGACCCTCTATTAGGACTTGCTATTAAAATGCATTCTTTAATCTATGCCTACTGGAGGATTTTGATTAGCATTATCATTAGCTTCTTGTTAGCATGCCATGTATTGCCTGCAGTCATTCTGGACACATGGCAGCGGTGTATGATTAGAGAAAGTTTATCCCACAACGACTGAGGATTTGAAGATGTTTAATGACCTTCCAGGCTGGGAAACAGTAAGTTGTCACCTCGGTTCATTTGGGTTACAGTTTCCACTCATGAACAAACCAATTTTCCTATTTCTTTGAGCAGCCCCTTAACCATTTAAACTAATTGGCTCAATGTCTATTGTTTAAACTGAGGTACCATTCTGGTTCCCCTCCCAGGGGTTCTCTTTCTGTTATCCCATTATCCTGCAGTGCTTCATATGTTATCCTCCATCTCTGAGGAGCAACATGCACAACAGTGGGCTGGCTATCTATATGTGCACTGTAATCCCGTCCCTGTCAGCAGCTATTTGCACAATGTAATGAGAAAGTAAACAAATGCAGCCCATGACTGACAGGACGAGATGTGTTTGTCATGTGGTAATGGCTACAAAGCAAAACAACTTCAATCACAGGATTCGTTTGCAAACTAAAAACATATAATATTCCTTCATCACCTGCACTCTTCCAGCTCCATGCTGGATTTGTTTTTGCATTGAAGCTCCTTTATATATATTTTTGGTACATTTAAATTACTTTCATGCAAAAAAAAAACAAAAAAAAACAGGGTGTCTATTTTCCCACCACATCTCTTTTCATTCATATTTGTTTTGAATGCAGTTGAAATGTCTGGAAATCGATGACTACAGATAATCAGATTTTTTTTAAACACAGGTAAATGCAGAATTAAAGACCTGCACTATGTAAATGTCAAATGGACAGAAGGAGAACTGCAGACAATAGGTCTTTTTCACAATAGACCTTTGGACACATGACACTATAAAAATCACATGAGAATAATAAAATGAGTGATGGCTGAATTCCATTTAGCTGCTGCAGGTTCAGGGTCCTGGTATTGTGCATGCTGGCTCAGTGTCACGGCGTGCAGGGACAATTGAATAAAACAGAACCATTGTTAATGTTGTTAATGTAGTATCATCTGTCCCTTTCCTACTGGCCAAAAAAACAGTAACACCCAGTAACACCTGGCTTTTGTCTTCAGTGGGAAAGGTTACAATCGGCATTCATTCCCGGGACACAGGACTCTGCAGGACTCTGCAGGACTCTGCAGGACTCTGCAGGGTCCAGCTCCGATCATCAGTGATGGAAACACGACACCCGCGTGGAAACGCTAATTTTCGGCCCATTACCAACGTAATGCTATGACGCACGTCATCACAGCAGTCTGTGGTCTGGCTCCATCCTGAGACTGAATAACAGATATTAATAAAAGAGTAACCATGGTAACATTTTCACTGGCCTCCATGCTGCTTTTTACTTGTTTACTAACCCTGTGTTGTAAGAGTATATCAGAGCCGTAGTGTGTGTGTGTGTGTGTGTGTGTGTGTGTGTGCGTGTGCGTGCGTGCATGTGTGTGTGTGTGATGGTGAATGCAGTTTTGCAGTTGTGTGCACTGTATCAGAAAGCTGTAGCAGGAAGTTAACGCCTGTTTTCTGGCACGTTCAAGATGTTGAACATGACACAGCAGAAGAAAAAAAACAGAAAGGCATATTTGTCTACTTGCAATGGGAAAAGGGGTCCATTGCCTATCTTTAGTGGGTTTTCCCATGTTAAAAAAACAGTATATATATGCAGATTTTGGTGGAAAAGGCATATATGACAAGTCAAAATGTCTGCTGTGATAAAAGTCTAAAACAAACTTCCAACATTCCAACATTCTGCACAAGCTGGTGCCATTAATCACATTATTAAATGCAATCTGGATATCCTCCAAAGAAAGCTGGTGATTTACTCTTTCTCGGACGTTCCCCTGCTCCAACTGGTACACAGCGTTATTTATTTACTTATTTATTTGATTCATGGCTGAGATTGCAGTCTGGCATCTCTAGACATTGCCTGAATACATAAATAAATGATTCAGCATTTCTCCACCAGACTTGGGGAAACTACTATATAGAGGTAATTATGTAAATACATTGAATAGCTACTTCTGACCACAAACAGAATTACTTTGAGGTCTGACATAATGAAATCTTAAGGATTATAGCTTTAAAGCTCCTTAAAAAATAAAAAAATAAAAATAAAAAAGGTATCTTAAAGGTCCCATATTGTAAAAAGTGAGACTCTTTTTTTATTATAAAGCAGGTCTATGTGCTATATGAATACAGTGAAAGAATCAAAACGCTCATTCCACAGAGAAATGCACACAGCATATTCAGAAACTGTGCCTTTAAACGAACCGTCAGGACTTCTGTAAGGTTGTGATGTCACAACTATAGGTAGAACATGCAGCTACAGTGCCACTGCAGTCATTCCTCGGCTGCAATGATGTTGCAGAGATGCCGAGAGACTGACCAATCAGAGGAGACTGGGCTTTTTCGGGAGGGGGGCTTAAAGAGACAGGAGCTAAAATGGAGCGTTTCAGACAGAGGGTGAATACAGGGATATTCAGACTGTATGAGAAAAATAATGTGTTTTGAATAAGGACAAAGCTTTAATTGCCTCTATGTGGAAAGCTCCAGACAGAGGTGCTTTGTTTTTGCAGGCAGCGGGAGATGTATTGTTGACATGATGAAGGCGGAGCGGTGGGAGTTACCCTTTGGTCACATATACACCAGAACTGAGCGCCTATCAATTATACCTGACACAGGCAAATGGATGGGCACAGAACAAGTCATAATATACAACCTATACCTGCTTGTATCAACTACGAGGTGACTGTTAGCAACAAAACAGAGCCGGGCTGTGTAATCACATGATTGGTTGGGTTAATGAGTGATGTCAGAATGTAGAAGTAGTACTTTAGTACTTTCACTGCAGCTCTCAAATCTGCTGGATGTCAAGCACGACAAAATACAGAATATATTGTAAATCCAGGCCTCAGAAAAAAATATTTGCAATGTAGACAAACTGTGTACATTTATGTCTTATCATGTCTTAACTGCCTTTGGTTGCAGCCAAATAAGGACAAAGTCAGGGAACAAAAGTCCCCTCACTAACCTACAAGGGGAGGAAAGAATTGGAGGTGTTTTGATCAGTGATGGTAAAAGTATTCAAGTCCAACGTTCCTAAAAATAGCAATACTGACATATAAAAATACTCCATTACAAGCAATGAAAATGTCACTTCAGTAAAAGTACTCATAATGCAGAAAATGCCCCCTGTAGTGTTACACTGAAGCCGAGTGCAAAGATGGGTGTGGTCAGAGCAAGGGTACCCCCCCCCCCACCCCCATATTACGCCCCTGGCACGATAACCCTGCAAGACGCAGTCACAAAACCTTTCAGGTGTCGTTGACATCAACATGAAAGTCGAGTATGAAGAGCAAAGGTGCTGGAAGGAGGAGTATGCAGGGCTGTGCTACTCCTTGCTGATACACGTATGGATACAAATGCTCTGAATATGTACATTTATTAATAATTCTGGGATTAGAAACAGAATACTTTACTTTTAAGATCTCCGTGGGCCTGAATTTTAAGTGTTTTAAGTTGTGTGATTGCTGGTATACAAGATAATAAAGATCAGCTGTTGTAGTAAATTCTGTGTAGGATATCATCATTATTCAAAATCAACATGCATCGTGATACGTGTGTATATGTATCGTATCGAGAGGGTGTAGACAATACACAGCCCGCACTTTACACCCCTGGCCCAATTTGGCGTCGTGGCTGGGTGATCCCATCACAAGTCTATTATTGTTAATGATGCATTCATGTGTAAACAGCATTTTACTGTTGTGGTTTCAATAATTGATTTGCTGTTAATGTAATGTAATCTATAACAGTGAAGTAAAAGCTTTCAAATAATTGTATGGAGTAAAGTGCTATATTTTGTCAGAATTGTAATATAACTAATGTGCTTGGACACAAGTAACTATACTTAGTTACAGTAATGTAACTAACAGGGTACTGAATTGGTGACCGTGTTTTCTCAGCCGCCATAGAGACGTTTTGATCCTAAAGACAATATATAATGAAATAAATATATATATACATATATCATTGGCAACAGTTAGTAAAAATAAGTACTGTGGTGGTTTAACATGAAGATAATTTCAGCATAAAGTTCAAGACAGAAGAAGCTTTTATTCCCAGTGATGTCAGAATGACCTGTTTTCACTGAAAAGGCTCTTAAACGCCTCCAGGTTTCCTCAGCCACAGCAGCATGCACCTCTGAAAGCTTATCTTCCTGCTAGCTGTCACAATAAAAGCCCTGCTGAACATCAAAAATATTATACCCAGCAAGGAATCATCAAAGACTTGTTTTCCTCTGTCTGTGTTTGCTGGTGGGTTACTTTTACATCAGCTGGTTAAAGATCTGCATCAAACAGTTAGTGCAAGATTACATACATGGTTCCTGTAATGTATTCAAGTGGCACAATCAACACATAGTGACCATGTAACTGCCGATATTGCACACCTGAATAATGAACATCTAATTCTGAGTAGCATGCTAATTCTAATATTACGTCTCAGGCCTCAGATTACAGGTCTGTGTAGCACATAAAAGAAGATCCCTTCTAAACATGTCCAATAGCAATTACAGAGCAATCAGGTGAAATTATAGGATGCCCCTTCTATCACAGGACAGAATAATGAAAGAATGGGAATGATCAAAGCAGTCTGCACACTCAGTGTGCTAACACAAAGCCTAATCACAACCAGAGGGCTCACACTCAACATGAACAAGGAGCAAATGTTGGAAGATGAGCAACAGAGAAAAGAAATGTTCCTGCCACACCTGTGTGTCTGAGAACACAGAACAATACACAAAGGTTGAGAGACCCTCAGATTAATGAATGTCTCAGAGATGGATCTTTAAAGGGGACCTATTATGCTAGCTATTATGTCATACTGTGAATAACAGAAGAATATTAGTGTGCATGTAAACGTCTGGATGGAGCTCTCACTCTGCAGTTTGGTATTTCAGTCAACACTTCTAACAAATGTGCAGCATGTCAGTGTGAAATGAATGGCTCTTACTTTGAGATTCAGCTTTGTGTAACTGATTTTACACTTCAAACTCTCACCAGCTGTGCTTTAACAAAAGGACAAACATAACGTCTTTTTGTTAGAATGTTATATGCAGCAACTTATGCAAAGGACAGATGGTCTGTTGCCATCATGGCGACACCAAGAACCCAAACCAAGATAATCATCTCTGCATTACAATGTGACACAGATAAGCTCTAATGAATGCACAGACAAATGATTCTGCAGTTTCAGACACAAAAGCAGCAGATTGTCAGTCAGCCTGGAGCTCCTCGAGTGATGGCAGGGTCGGAGGAACAGAAACTGGGCCAGAGACAGCCTGTACTACAACACTCGGCGGTGCACGGCATCTAATCCAGGAAACAACTTCTCCCACTGCAGGTCATTAGAGGCCTGAATGCACAGACTTGTTTATCAGCCCTCAGTGTATGAACAATTAGAGAAAAAGATTGAATGGATAGAAGCAGGCTGTTTGTTTGCACACACTCGACACTGCCTTTCTGAGTTGATTCATGGAAGAACGAATGACTCGCCATTCTAAATGTTGATTTAATTGCTTTTGCAACACTGGAGCCAGACAGAAATGTAGCAGCCATTTATTATTATAGACATTTACTGTATAAGTAAAATGTGTATTCCAAAGGCAGCAGAGATGATAGAAAAGTTAGAAACTCTAAATCACAACTTTGTAACTAGATGGGTGTTAATTTGTCATCAGCTCCTCAGTCATCTGTAAGTGCTTTAATTGCTTCACTGCTCCTTCTTTAATTAGCTTGTTTTATTTCATGGTTCAAACACTCAAACACAACAGCCAGCAGGATGCATCCATTTGTTTTTGAGCCTTTAGTACATGGAGTATAACACTCACTCATGTGATGTAATGTACAGTGTTGGGAGGGTATTCCACTACAGATTACTGAATACATGTCCTAAAATGAAATTTGTAACGTATTCCATTAGATTACTCAAATAAAGTCACGTATTCTAAATACTTTGGATTACTTTTGGAATACTTCAAAATCATCTTGCTGAACTAATTTCTCAGTCTCTCATATTTCCAAAAACACAGTTTCCTAGCTGTTATGCGTCTCCTCTCACGTTGTCGTGTGGCAGCTGCACTGCACGCACAAATTGTTGCACTTAAAAAATCTGTTTATGTGAAATGCCTCATATGAATTTTAGAGCAATTATGACAAAAACAAACTAGAAGGGCACTCAAGAGAGCGCAGACCTCCACCGAGGCCATGCCCTGTCTCACAATGTTAACGAAAGAGAAAGATCATTTGTGAATCCGGCCCGTGTTTTGGATCTGCTCCAAAGTGTACTGGGTTCTTCATCGGCCCGTGCTACAACCCTCCAACAAGTTCCATGAAAATCAGAACAGTAGTTTCTCCGTAATCCATCTGACAAACAAACAAACAAACAAACAAACAAACCAAACTGAAAACATAACCTCCTTGGTGGAAGTAATAAAGTAATCCCTTCAAGTAATCTATTTTTAAA
>JAOVVB010132109.1:0-12251 GCA_028570985.1 Heterobranchus longifilis | reverse complement strand
AAAAGAGATTTTCCCCACAACTTTGTGGTTTTACCCACTGTGGAGACGATGGTCATTACAAACTACTGTTACCGCATCCTCCATCGTTACTACACGGCGAGCTACAAGAGTCTAGAGGACTACAACTCTTCTGGAACCAAAGTAGTTCTGAACAACTGCGGTGGTTTTTGCCCAGGTGAGTAAATGTGTTCATAGTTACTGTCTTTTTCTATTTCAACTCCAATATGTATACATGGATACACCGCTGGCATCAGGCTACTAATGCTAGCTAACGTTAGCTAACTTTAGCTACTATTTTCTAGGTTAACTTACCGACTAGATCAATCGTTTCCAGAGGTCAGCACGGGGTTGCACCAGCTATGTGTAAGTTCAAACGTAACCTAGTTTGATCGTAAGTTCTAACTTAGGTCGGAGTTTATGCGCAACTAACATTTTAAGGGTTGCACCAGCTGAAATAGTTCCAGTGTAGGCAGAAGTTACAACTTAAATCTTATACCTAACCCTTAGTAAGTGTAAAGTAAAATAGTGGTTGTCATGTTGCATACTGTTTTGAAAGATGGAGGATAAGAAGGAGCAAATTATATCCACATCCATGGCCACATTGGCAAGAAAATAGGGTTAGATACCTTAATAATTGAAGATGTGCATGCTATTGTTTGTAATACAGTAACATTACAATTTCATCTGTCCAACAATAATAAGGTAAACCTAACTTGTAGTTGACGGTTTCACCACTCAATGTCACTGTTGTGTAGTTACCACCTAATCATAATTCTTTGACCTAGTTTACGTAACATTACCTGTTTGTTGTTGTGCCGTGATTAACATTAGCTATTTTTTGCCTCTTTGCTATCGCTAGCAAAGTGTTGAAAGCTACGAGAGACAGTTCTCTAATCATGGATGTTTAAAGAGAACGGTAACAAACACGGCATCAAGAATAATGCTTTTCATTGATTGGACACAGTAAGTGAAACGTCATTTTCTGTGACAATATTTTTGGTGAGTGTGGACTTTACGCCAGTGTAACTAAGATGAACCTTAGTTTACACCCTAACAGAACGGACACACAGCAGGTGCAACAGGCTGCTGGTGAAAAGCCGTTAAAAACCTGTATTGCGGCTTAAAAGCACAGAGAAGTTGTCACAGCAAATGCATGGCAATACTAAGTCGAGGCATGTTTAACAATTAGTCGACTCCACTCCTACAGACTGAAGACAGAGGTTTTTGATCCTGTATGTACTGCTATTTCTGGGAATCAAAAGTAGGCCTCATTTTTCCTGATTTAATCATTTCAAACAGCCACAAACAAGAAATCAAAGGCATAGTGCAGTGTTGGTAGTCTGCCTCCAGTTCTCTGCCCTCCATCTGGAAATCTAACTGCGTGTGTGACGTCATATGCAAACAACCTATTGGGCTATTTACTGCAGTTTGCAACACTTTACAGCCTCGTATCTGTTTACAGTCAGCTGTGTGCATCGTACACAAACCAACGAGCCAACAGTCTGCAAGGCTGGGGTAGAGATGCAAAGAAAAGCCCACATCTCTGTTCAGAAGGAGAAACACGCCTACTTTCCAACGTTATGAAAGACTTGGATATCAACAGGTTTTTGAATATGTGCAAATATCACAGCGGCGAGCTTTTCAAGAATGTGGTTAAAGGAATGACAGAGGGAGGTCCATCACCGGTCAAAAATGTCCTATTTTAATGGCTGCATGTAAATGGGAATGTTAGTGGAATATTCATTTGCATTAGCCATGTAAACAGCTTAGCAGGAATATTGTCTTTTTCGGAATAAGGTCAAAACTCAGAATATTTTGTGCATGTAAATGCAGAGGAAAAACTCCATAGAAAAACAGAGTCATTATCTAAAGCAGGGACCCATAAACACATAAAATGGATGCAAACAGAGAAATGATGAGTTGTGTTCTCGTGGATAAAAGGTTGTAAAGAGAGAGTAGTGACACCCCTTTTATATTTATATTTCAATCTGTTTTTATATTTTTGCCATTAATGTTGTTTTGTTGTGGATTTTGTTCAGTGAAATAGTATCTGAAAAAAAAAAAAAAAAAGTAAAGTTAAAAAAAAAAGTAGTCTGTGAGCAAGATTTCACAGTTGGACACAAAATGAACTCCCGACGTGCTGTTATTCATAAAAAGGAATGTATAACTTATTCAACAACCCCCATGTCCCAGAATTAATGTTATGTCATTATTGCTCTCTGTGAATACTTTCTTATAATACTTCATTATTTCTTTTCTCTTCCAGTCACCAAAACTGTCAGTCTCCCGACTGCACATTCTTATATCTTAAAAGTTGGCTGCAGCTCTTGAGAGTGATCACAAAAAAACAAAACAATTATAATTCAGCTTGATCAACTCACTGAAGTGCCAATCATTTGAAGTCTGTAAGAGGCAGCTCTGTCTCATATAAATTACATTAAGATACTAATACAACATTAAATGTGTTTTGGGAGAAACGTAATGCTACATATGAATGCAGAATCTGTAGATCCGTTTGTAGTCTGAGTCATATTGGCCAATCACGTCTGAGCGGGCTTTGGTTGCATGTCGGTAAACAGTGGAGAGCAAAAGAGGCGGAACGCGTTGGCCAAAATGCAATCTCGGAACCCATCTGTTGACGATTTCGCTTTTAATTAGCTTTTTTAATGTATTCATCTGCATTCATAAGCAGATATCTGTTTATAGAGATAAAACACCTGCAAAAGTATAGAGACAGAGTGCAACGCATCATTCTCTGAAAACCACGCCCACCACCCCTGTAATGCAACTGTACGCTGAAACACTAACAAAACGCCTGTAGCTCGCTATAAAAGCATTAGATTTAAGCCTGTCAAAGGATTCTTTTAACACCACATGTCTCCCAGAGAGGACACGTTAGCTGTTAGTAAGCTAATGTTAGCTATGTGTTAGCAAGGCACTAGCAAACATAATACTGTAGCTTTATGATTTATCCACATTCCACTAACACAAGTAGCTTATTCTGTCAAAATGCTTTAGCTTAGAATTACAGTCAGCCCTAAACTGACATTTTACATATTTGACTTAGTAACAGAATGTTTTCTGGTTGGGTGTAAGTTACTGAGTGAGCGTCAGGATGCCAGTTTTCACATTCATCCTGCTGATGCCTCACGTCCATTTTTGTCTTCTTAAAAGTTTTTCAGTTGGGGAATTTATGAAAACTTTGTTATTGGTTCTTTATAGCAGTGTTTCCTAATCTTTTTCCTGAAGGGACCCTTTTCTATCATTGAGTAAACTGACAACCCCTAATACAACATATTTTATGGATATTTCATATTAGATTCAATGCACAACAATAACAGGATATTAGATAAATTGTACAATAATTAACCCAAATAGTGAATGCAATAACTGCAGGAACTTTGTGTAAAATGAGCAATTTGGAAGAATTTCGAGCAGATTATGCAGAGACATACTTAATAGGCTTAGTAGGTGATGCTTGGCCATTATTCTATTAACTCTTTGGTTGTTTTAACTGTGTACCTTTCTGATGCAGGAAAAGGAGGTTTAGCAGAGGGAAGGCTCTGTGAATATAATTAGTTTTTTCTTACTTTTAAAAATAACAATTTAATTTAGTTTTCTTCCCCAAAATAAATGAAATGTTGAGATATAGGCCAACTATATATTTAAAACATTTTTTTTTACACCCCTCAAAATCAAGAAGGCCTCGTGACCCCCCGTGAAGTTTTGGCGACCCCTAGTGGGGGTCGGGACTGGGATTGTTCTGTTGTTTGCTGGCAGATGGAAATAACAAGGATGCACTCTCACACAATACAAAGTCAGTGGAGAGCAGTGAATTGTTTTCCCCTCCTGTTGATAAAGTCGCTATACCTCAATGAAACCAGCAGACCGAGACTGTACGGCAGCGAGTGGAGAAGTGGAACAAACGACAGAAGAGTTGATCAGAACAAGAGGCTGCTTCCTGATTCACCATCTACACCAGAACAAGTCGAGGTTCAGACTACAGATGACAACGGTTGAACTGATCTAGAAGATGGAGACTGTATGTTCTTCTGATTCTGAGTAAAGACTGTAAACAATCACCAGCGAATGGAAGAGGAAGTCTTTCAACTGGTACATAAATCTAATAATGTAAACATTCTGAGATCTGATTTTGAGTCAAAGGGAGTGTGTATATGTTGCTATGTATGTGCATATGTGTATGAGATGTATGGATGTTCTGTATGTATATACATAAGTATGGCAGAGTTGGAAATTTACTTTTTTGTCCGCCGGCCACTGTGGCTGAGTGAGTGGTGCAAAACTGCAGTTACCTGCAGGTTTTTACCAGCTGGTGCTAATTTCCAACCCTGATGTGCAGTACGGGTATACATGTGTCAGTATGTACAATATATCTTGTCATATATGGCATTCTTTGATACAACTGCCTATTATTTCTAATTATTATTATTATTATTATTATTATTATTATTATTATTATAAAATCTGATGTTATTGTTATTATGTCAATTTATGTGTACTGTGTGTGGGTGGGTGTATGTATCCCATGTCCTTGTGTTGTGTTGTGTTGTAATAAAAAAATAATAATTCTGAGATGTTCACATCTGGGTGTCCAAGCACTTTTGTTGATTTCTTGTCAGAAGAAAACTGTATGGGGCCCAAGCACATCATCACATAAAACTAGTTCATATGACATGATAAAACATAAGAAAGCATGTGTCACACAACAACAAGTACGTATGTGACTACATCTGACAGAGTATGCCAGCGCCTACATGGCCCTGCAGGGGTCTGCCCACTGGAAAGGACAGCATGTGCCAGTGAATCAACACTAAATGCCAGTTTATGTGCCGTGACTACCATTGCCTACCATCTGGGACTGACGCAGCACCAGAAGGCTGAGACGAAGACAACTTGAACATAAACGGGGATGTTGCTAATGAGACAGCAAATTAGGAAAGTTATTTACAAGTCAGAGACTGCGGTTTCTATTGATCTGTGCTATAGTACGGTGGAACGGGGGCAACGCACGCCTACGCCTGCACAGCAGTCCCTGGCATGGGCTCTCTATCTCACACACACACACACACACCCCCCACACACACACACACACACACAGTGTAGAGCTCCAGCCTCTCTCTCATACACACTTGTCACACACAGGGAGCGCTCACGAGGAGAGTGACAAAGGGGGTGTGATGCTGGCAAAGTGGGCTAGACTTAGTCATTATCAGCTTTCTGCTCACACAGGAGAGCAGCTGGCAACACAAGTCGTACATCATTTCCACCTGTGATGGACTGGGGGGGATAGGAAAAAGAGGGATCCCGCAGGGGAGAGAGGAGAGTGAAAAGGAGAGTGACGGGGAGAGATTCCCAGCTCATTCTGCACATAAAGAAGCTCAAAAAGCAGCACAGGTCCCTGATAAAATCACACATCAGATGAAAAAATAGAGAGTGACTGGGATCTGTCGCGTGCCTTTGTTCGCACAGGTAAAGTCATTAGAGCGGGCTGTGAGGAAACAGCATGGGCGCGACGCTTCGATGCTTCATGTCTCACTAATATAGGTGCTCCCCGCCGAGCTGGCCGTAATTGTGCCACAGAGAGAAGATCGAAAGCCCTCCTGTGCTGTATTTGGGCTCCACTTCACAGAAAAGAAGACACTCTCTACATGTCTTTCTAACCTAGTTCACATCAGACTGTTTAAAAAAGATGGACGTATAAGCGCATTAAGTCCAGACTTTCCCCCAGCAGCACGGTGGAGATAAGTCTACAGCAGTGCTAAACATGGCTCTGTGTACATTACATGAACTGGTTTTGGGGTGTTGTCTGTGTGTTTTCTTATGGCTTTAACCCTTTCACAGTGTGTTTTCACCTTATAAAAGTAAATTTTACGTACGTACACAATGAACGGACAAAACAGATACAGAATACGTGCGTGTCATGCTTACACATATTTAAAAGCAAGTATATCTCCGGCTTTAGTGCTTCTCTCCTGTTCTGCCTTCTCGTCCAAATATGGTCACGTCCGGTTGCGAAAGACGAAGATGGCGACGGATAAAATATTAAACTCCAGGCTTCAAAACAGCAGACCACGAAGCAGCCATTATTTTTTACAGTCTATGGTTGATATCAGCCTGCTCTGATTCCCCATGACAAACTAAGGGATGATTAACAATTGGCCAGGGACTGCCAGGTTTTGCATGTGATCGGATGAATGGTGCCATGCTGGCAAGAGGGATTAGTTGGAAGTAAAGTGAAATGACAGGTGGTGAGTGTTAATTAGGCAGGGTGTAGTTTAATACAGGTTTAAAAGTGCAGAAAAAGAGCTTAAATTGACAAACTGCTGGATGGAGAGGGGAGGGGGACCGGGGATGATCAAAAAAGAAAAACCAAGAGGGGGCGACTGTAAAAGGACAGATAAATGTGAAATGAAAGATGCAACATGAGAGGGACAGAGAGGGTGGGAAGAGAGGAACGCAAAGAGTGAACAACCAGCAGGGAACCACTTTTTGAAGACAAGTGTGGACCGGGGCCCCGTGCTGTAAAAGCACTCGGAGAGGAGAGGTGGGGGGTTGAGTGGGAATATAAAAATAAAAAAAAACAAGAGTGTGTGACTCCACGTCTTATCAGAAGCAGAGGCGGAGTGTTTCTCATGGTGGTGGTGGTGGAAGGCGTCGAGTTAGGGGAGTCATTAAAAAAATGTCTAGTTGGCTAAAGCGCATGCATTGGTTTTGAAAATAGCCTGAATAAAATCTGCATCCATTTAGGGGGAGTCCATCACACAGGCACTCATACTCAAGAGGGCTTAAGGGAAAAGGCCAGAGAGACGGGAAGGGAGGATCAAGGCGGAGAGAGTGTGATTTAGGCATCATCACGAGTGTTAGAGACAGAGAGAAAGAGAGAGAGGGGTGATAGCTGAGGCAGGGATGGAGAGACGGAAACGGCATTTGCTGTATAGGCGGAATTTTTATTCCTCCCAAGGCACCAAAGGGTTAAATTAGACTGCATGCAGTGAAAGTGAAAGTGACGCCTTCTCTCTCTGTGCTAATGGGGTTAATAATGAAACAGTGCGGATCTTTTCCTCTACAGTCTCCGGGGCAAGCGGTATGAAACACTGCATGTTGCTGTTTAACTTGTGCAGAGAGGCAGGTCATTAGCCATTACTGAGCTCTGTTCTAATGCCATATAGAGTAGGAGGACGTGTGTGTATGTGTGTGTGTGTGTGTGCGTGTACACGTGCACATGTGCGTGTGCGTGTGTGTCCATTAGTCCATTAGTAGGTGAATGCCTGTACTTGCATGCTGGTGTGGGCGCAACCAGGTGCCCAAAGTGCAAACACTGCTGAACAATGTGGAGTCCGCCACCCAATCCTGAATCAACGGCAGCCCAGTCGCCTGAATAAAATGTTGGCATTGTACATTGTTCAGATCCTGTGTATATGAGCTGGTATTTAACCCAAACCATGATGGTATTTCTAAACTTAAGTTTGTTTGAATTCACAAAACTTTGACCGTAGTGAAGCATTGGCATGTAAAAGTAACTGCAAATAAAGATTTGAAAAAAAGGGCTATTTATATGCTTTACCATAAGCTCATGTTAATATCTGCTACATATGCAACATATACAAATACAAACATATCCATGGTTTGCAGAAACGTACAATTTCAGAGCAGGATAAAGTCGAGCAGAAATGTACCAGTAACTTATATAATGGAGCTTTCTGCAGCGGCTTCATTAAAATATTCTTCACACGCTGTGTACAGTATCTTCAATTTATATGAAATCCAGCAGCAAGGTTATGAAGAAAATGCATGCACCAGCTCCAGCTTTTCCATGATATACAGTGGCTAAAAAGCTTTACATTGACTCACTCTTGAGCGCACTGACAAAATGATAAAATGACAAAGTGGCAGGCGAGCTGGTTGGCTGAATGACTGACTGATGTGACTAAGAGAAAGTACTGTTTGTGCGGCTGGCTCAAACCAGTTAGACTCGCCGCTGACATTCGCTTCCACCTGCGAGATATTGTGAGAGAGAGAAACAGAGAAATGAAGCGGCGAGAGCTCAAGGGAAGAAAAAATAAAGGGGGAGAAATATGACATGGGGCGAACGAAGGAGAACTGTGAGTGAGAAGGAGAAAAAGACGGAGAGAGATGTGACTGAGAGCAATGTTTCCAGCAGTGATTTTACTGTCTATTGAAGCAGAAAGCACTGAACTTTAGATGGAATATTAATACAGAGCGAGAGAAACAGAGGGATAGAGAAAATAAAAGGATAAAAAGCACACTGGTATTAGCCACCTCCATTTTAATTAGTTCCTCCTTTCATTTCATTTCCTCCATCTCTTATTTGGGCTCTGAAGATGTAGAACTTAATTAGAGAATAACAATTATTGGAAATTATTGCCTATTACCTAATTGTTTAGGTTATCATGGCAATCATTATTTCTCTTTGCAACCACAACCGAGCATTGGAGCCAGAAGGAATTAGTCAAACCATTTTAGGAATCAAACGCTCAATTTTCCCCCAGAGTGTGCTGGTGCAGAACAGGAGAATCCAGAGGTCGGGTTTAATTAACACAAGGTGTTGTCCCAGCCTGGAGGCGGGCTGCACACTGGACATTTGCTGAGATGAGAAATGCTTCCTCTTGAGACAGTGTCTACCTTCAGACTGCCGGCGAATCCAATTTGTTTCTCAAATCTTTTAGACGGAATGTCCGCTCCGTTATTTGCAAGTGATCAGATCGGATTTGTGTGTCCACACATCACTAACCTATCTGCATGGGTTGCCGTGGTAACGACGTAGGAGTCAGTAACCACGTAGCTATGCTGATTGCACGGCTTTCCAACTTGGAAGCATGAGCTAGCTAGCTAGCTAACTAGCCAGCCGCTAAATTAGTAAAATTTAACAACTAAATATTTCATCCACACACTCTTGTCACAGCACAGAAAAGTTCATTGCTATCGCCAGATGAGTTACAACTTTGTTTGGCTAATTTTCTGTAAGCAGTGTAGCATGAAAGCATGGCAGAATTAGCAAGGTAGCTAACTAGCCATCCGCCTGCTAGTTAGCTGGCTAGCTTGCTAATTCCACTATGCTTTCATGCTACACTGCTTACAGAAAATGAGCCGAACAGCAGGCCCCACTAGCTACCTAATTCTTGTCCCATTTGTGGTCTGATAAATAGTGAATTCATCATTCAGGCCATTGCCTGGCAAAGGCGGCGGTCCCCGGGGGCGCGTTTGGCAGGCTCCGTGGCTGTCGCCAAATCCGATTTGAGCAGCCAGAGCATCCGGACTGAATTACATCTGTAGAAATCTGTAGGATCATCTGTAGGAATCGCATTTCAAATCACCTCCAAATGTGGTTTGGAGGTTTCATGTGTTTTTCCATACTTTCTGAAATCAATCTAGACACAATCTGGAAATGCCAAAAAGCAAATTTTGGCTGGCAGTCTGAACAAAGCATCCATTTATGACAGCACTGTGAGGTTTTAAAGCAGGAGAAGCTGTAAGAGAAGAACCAAAAAAAGAACTCAACAAGATCTAAATTGAATTGCAAGCTTGTTTGTGTAAAGTGATTTAACACTGATTGAATATATTATGTGATGCCAGTGGGTTTGGGAAATGCAATCAGGGCCCGTATTTATCAAGCGTCTCAGAATCACTCCCAGGAGTCACACTGAAAGTTAACCTAGGACTAAAAACCCTCCTACGTCAGAGTACGACTTGAGTTATTTTATGAAGCTCCAGACTTTCTTCCAGTAAGAAGGACTACGATACTCTCTAAGGATGACACTGAGCTGCACAATAGATGATGATGATGATGATGTGTAGTTTTCCTGACAGTTGCAGTTTGACATACTAGACAGAGGAAAAATTCAAAATGCAGGGAAGTTATCAAGGTTAGAGCTTCATCTCCAGTAGGTGATTTGAGGGGGGATGCCACTCGTTATGCAAAATGATCAACATGCATCCCCCTTGTTAACCTGCCACCCCCCTCTCCATCCCCTAGCAGCAGAGAGTGCAGGGCAGAGGGGTTGTTTAGTTGAATATGTTAGTCTAATCTATCTGACTCATTGACACTTTATCTGACTGAGGTTTGTGCAAGTTAGAATCTATGGCCCCGACCATGGCTCTGAAATATCAATAGCCTAACCGTGCTGTGTATTGATAAATCCATGTCACCTGTCCATGGTGCTGAAGTAGCAGACGGATTTGTAATTACCCATAGACTGTATAAAACATGGATGGAACATGGCCTAATTCCCAGCAATGGATGTATTATCCAAAAATGGGCAAAGAGGTGGAGTTGAACGAAGCCTGGTTGCAGCGGCTAGCCACCTGTGACGGCACCGATATGTCACAGAAAGCAGCCACGCCCTTAATTATGCATAACGTTAAGCCTTAATATAATTTCAACGGGTGAGTTATATAAAAATTCATCCTATAGATCCTATAGGTCTTGATGCTCGCACTGTTCGCTGCAGTGACACACAGCTGGTTGAAAATCGGCATTTTTCCCCCGAAATTGTCAGCTAGTGCTCCCTAGTTAGCTTGGTTAGCAAGGTGTGACCGAATGCTGAACAAGACGACAAAAATGTTACAATTAACTTTTAGTTAGCTATAGAGACCAAAGTCATTTTTTTGTACAAGGATGTTGTAAAGTTGGGCATTTTAAAATGGGGGTCTATGGGGATCGACTCACTTTTGGAACCAGCCTCAAGATGCCATTTGAGGAACTACAGTTTTTGGCACTTCATTTTTCAGCCCTGGATTGCCATTTGGTCTGGCCCTTTTGTCAGTTTCGTCTTGGAGAAAATACAGAACCAAAAGAGTCAATGGGGCGGTTCGCTAGTCGCGTGTGAACAAAATGAACCGGGAGTGCCCCCCTGTCAAAAATTAACAAATCACTTACTGTCCATCTCCATTTCCCATCAATACCTGCTTTTGCTTTGCAGGGTCGCAGGGCTCTGGAGCCAGCTCACTCTGGCTGAAAGAACTGTACACTGTACAGGTCTGCCACAGGGCTAACATACAGAGACATTCACAATTACATTCCCTCCTACGGGAATGTAATTGTTAGAGTCACAAATAACTAGAGTCACAAATAACCTAACCTGCATGTCTTTGGACTGTGGGAGGGAACCAGAAAACCACCAGGCACGGAGAGAGCATGAAAACTGCACACAGAAAGACTCCAGACAGCCAGCAGGTTCAAACCCAGAATCTGTTGCTGTGAGGAGACAGTGCTAACTGCACCACTGTGTATGCAAAAATATGATGCAAAAATGTTTCATAGTGTCAATAAGCTATTTATGCTGTAAGTGAACACTGGCAAGCCGCTCGTGTGGCTTAAACAATGCATGTACAAGTAGTGATTTGACTTAGCTTGTTCTACAATGCCTACATTAGAAGCACATCTCACCTTTATTGTGCAATATTAGGCACTCAGCAATTACATTACTATTCTACACCTCCTGTTATGTGCCCTTACAGGTGATCCTTATAAATGATTCATGTCTGTAATGTCACATAGTGTTGCGAAATATCACTCTTAAATATAATGCAGCTTGTTTTTCCAGAACTTCACACTGAGTGGCAGGGAAATGAATGAATCATTATCTCAGAAGCTGCAGTGATCAAAGTTTGATTTTTTTTCTGCAGAGATTGTTGGTTGTGAGTTACAAAGCTGAATTGTTTTCCTGTCGCCATGAGGTTGTGAGGTCCGTGGGTTTTGCATGTGTACTTTCTCTCTTTAAAATCAGTCAAAAAATGGATCAATATTTGCAACAACGGTTATCTCTTCATCTCACTGTCAACCATTAGTATCCCTCCTCCACTGAATGTCCCTGAATGTCTCTGCCTAAAGGTCATGTCCTGGCAGCTCCTAACAGGTTAGGACCAACACGTCCTAAAACCTAAACGACAGAATAGCTCCCAGAGGTCAGAGTTTTAAACACGCGGTTAACACTGTGAAACGGAAAGTTTATGCAACAAAACTAGTTGGTTAGGCTTAAGAAAAGACCACGGTTTGGGTTAAAATAAACGTTTGTTACGGACATAAGTACGTAATGTAGTTACGCCCATGATGTATTACATGGCGTGGTTATACGTCCAGGCTGGTCTCATTCCCCGTTCAAGATCAAGATCAAGATACTTTATTGTTTAGATAACGAAACTGCATTTGGAGCAAACCTGAGATGCCATAGAAAAAGCACACAAAGCAACAGTACTAAGTAAACATTAAA
>JAOVVB010132059.1:0-12252 GCA_028570985.1 Heterobranchus longifilis | reverse complement strand
GCCTCAACAGATGGCGCATGATTTGGGATCAAAAGAGTCCGGTCAGGCCGACAGCACAGAGCACATCCCAGCCTCCAATATAAAAGCCTTGTATGTGTCACGTGTGTTTAGTTACGGCCCCGCCTCTTTAGGAGAATAGCACCCGTTCTGTGTATTGATTCCAATGGAAGAAGTGAACGTGAACACAGATTCTGATCGATCCTTTCGCCTCATAGTCACCAAAGTAAATATTAGACCCAGTTATCACAAGCCACATATCTCCTGAACATTTTGACACTAAAATGACATTTTCCAGACGGACAGATCAGGAGAAACTTAACTTTGTTCAAGACCTTTTTCTGTCTCACAACGAACTCTCGCGAGATCTGGCAACACAGCTAAACTAACGTCCGGGATCGCCACAAATTACATTTTTTTTTAAATGGTAAATATAGCTGTTAGCCGTGTAGACATCTAATGTTAGCAAAATGACATATAAATAAATTGTGCAAATCTAACTTTTCATCCATCCACATGACGTTTACTACACTTTCAAACGAGACCGCGCCCACTTAGGAGACAGGAAGTATGTGCGGAGCCTGTACTGCCTCCATGGATGTATAAAAAAAAAACAACGGTACTGACGAATCTTTATCGTACCTTTATAAAAATTGAATATCTTTACTAGTGTCACGCCAGGGACTTGTTCTCTGCGTCTGCAGCTGGATACTACCATACTACTCGCTTTTATACAGTCTACGGCTTTCACAGCCGAGTGGTTAATCTCCCCAAATAGAGACGATCTAACTAGACGGGAAGTCCACGTGCTGCTGCCTTAACCAATCAGGCGAGTGCGGGGAACCGTTGGGGTTTGAATTGTTCTCTGAAAACAGCGGCAGATGACAGCAGCTTGTTGCGCTCACAAACATTGCTAGCTAAGTTTAGTGAGCTAGCTACTTCACATCACTCGTAAACAGCGTTCTGGACTTCAGCTTTGATCATCGACCGAAAATGTCAAAAAAACAGATTTACTATTCTGACAAGTATACCGATGAGGAGTTCGAGTACAGGTATGATTAATGTCTTTGACATTAGCTAACATTGTTTTCAAAAGTCCGTTATTTTGCATAGTAACTTTAACGTTAGTTAGCTTAACGTCAAATTAAGTAAAGACACACGACTCAACATAACGTTATCGTAACGTTATGCTGGTAACTTCATTTTCAGATGGGTGGTTTAGTAAAAGACAATAATTAAGTTAAGTTTCGTAAGTAGCTAATACAACTCAAACAAAACCCCTGACCCACTTAGCAATAGCTAGCATTAGCTAACTAGCGTTATGTAACAGTAATGTTAAGTCGGTTTGTTTTGAATGTTGTGAGGGTAACGTTAACGTTACTGCCTCTGCAATGTTAAATAATCTTACAACGTTACGTTATTCAATACGTTAATTGAGGCCTCGAGCGTCAACTTTCGCCAACGTTATATTAAAGTTAACATTACCTGTATTCCTCGGCGTTCAGTTAACTTAACATTATTGCTTGACCATCCTTAAAATATGTTTTCTGAGCCCTAATGGATAATTATTTTTATTTTATTGTCATATTTATCTTCCCATAGGCATGTGGTGCTTCCAAAGCAGCTGTCTAAACTGGTGCCCGCCTCCCACCTGATGGCAGAAGACGAGTGGAGGGGTCTGGGGGTGCAGCAGAGCCAGGGCTGGATTCACTACATGATCCACAAACCAGGTGAGTGACGGTTGACTTGAAGAATAGGTTCACTTTTTTTTCCAATATTTGTCTTAAAACGGTGCTCACAAGCCCACATGCATATTGAAAGAACTCTATTGATTATTGTAATCATCCTTTCTGTTCATGCTGGTTGTGAAGAGATGAACAAAATCTACAGTTTGTGCAAAAATGCATCGTAATGCTCAGCGAAAGCAAATATATGGCTTTATGGTTTCAGCAGTCTGAATTAGTATAATCAAATGGGTATTTCCAACATTAAGTATTTTTAGAACAAAAGTCCCCTTTGTGTTACTACTTACTATCACTTCACTGCAGCTCAGCAAGTAAACATTAGGGAAATGTGATGATGGGATTTTGTATTTCAGACTTGTTTTGTCTAACTCTGACAGCTGATGCCTCATTTTGGCTTTAGCTGTAGAGTGCATTTTTTCTGCACAGTAGGATTGTGTATTTTGTCCACCATCTCTTACATTGTAGTCAAACAGGTTATTATATACTTTCACACACATGGTTGTGTTCACACTTAGTGTCTCCACCCACTCCCCCGCCCCGTGCCGGTGAAATAGACAGAGCAGCGCTGCAGTCACTTCTCACAGAAAGAGGAAGAGACGAGGGCAGAACAACAAGACACATAAAACCACACATCGATGTTTTGCGAACTGTTCGTGAGTTTATGTTGTGCTTTTGTAACTTAACTGCCGTGAAACAATCGGGAAATAAAGTTTTAATCCGCTGATATCACGACCAACGGCCTCGCTCTCTCTCTCGCAGGAGAGGAAGGGGCATGGCCGACTTTCACCGTTGTTTATTAACACAAGCTGAAAATTGTTACACGTTATGCCTTTAAGGTAGTCATGAAAAATATCTGAACCTATCCTTTAATAGCTCCCGCCATGTGCCATTAGACTGCGATGAAAGTTGCATGCACATGGAGCACAGCTGTGTGCATGATGATACACTGTATGGTGTAACCACTGTACTGTACAGTAGATGATTCTGACAGATATTTCTTCTTTGTTTTACTCTCCAGAGCCACACATACTGCTTTTCAGAAGACCTCTCCCAAAGGATTAAATGGGAACCATCTGTAAAATGCCTGCTATCATCTTTGCTGAATTGTATTGTCTTTGAACCATACATCTCTCCTACATACATTATCTACATATGTTCTAATGTATTGTGTAGAAAACCCTTAGTTTTATTATGTTTTTCAAACTCCCTCAATTTTTAGAGGTAATGAGAGGCAAACGGCTTGATTCCACTGTGAATAATAACCGTATAAACAAAGAAGGTGAATGTTTGCCTGTCAATTGTACATTTTAATACTTTTTTTTTTTTTTTTTAATGTCTTGATTCCATTTTGTTATGATTGATTTATTTACTGTGTATTGTACAGGCATAGTGTGTTTTTTTTTCTCTCAAGCCCATCATTTTCCCAAAAGAGCTTTCTGTGTTTTTCCTGTTCTTTTAAACTTATGTTTGTATTGTGTATATATTATTTCTAGATATTCTAAATGCTGACAGTGTGTCATCGTTGATTGATTCAACGTGTTCTTTGTTGCTGAAAGAACAAAATTAAATGTACTTCTTCACATAATATGCTCATGAATATTTTTTCTACCAGATTACATAATTATGTTTCTGTAATTTTTGTCTTGACGTTCAGTCAGAAACATTGACAACTAGTGGAGTAACAAATTCAGAGTGTCTGATGCCCAGGGAGTAGGCTGGTGCCCGGGCCTTGTGAACTGTCACTCTCTCTGGATTATAAGTCCCAGGACCAGGTTTCTTGGTGGCATCTCTGGGTAAGCCGTGACGTCCCAGCATGGAAAAAGCCGGCTGTCTGGGTAGATATACACTTGGGTCCGTACTGTTGTACCTGCAAGGCCCCGGCGTCTGGGCTAAATCCACAGATGGTCCCCCTGTGCTGTAACTACCTGACATTGTGTAGCTCGCGCTGGCTTGCTTGTTTGGGACTTGAGGGCCCATGAGTGGAGGGAGACAGTACTTGTTAGGAGCGGGTACTGAGTCGACGCTCCGGTAGTGTGTACGAGAGCCCATTGTGTAGGACGGGGGTTTGCGCTGGAGGTTGCATGGTGGGGTTTTCTCAGGGCTGTATGAACCTGGTCCAGGTGTCTGGAAAAGCTCCTCTAGTGAATAGAAAACAGTTGAATCACAAACCATGTGTGGCCAAACTTTTTTGAAAAATGTAAGAAGTCACACTGAGAAAATCAGTGTTTCTTGACCAGAAAACCACATGTGCCATAGAAAATTTGTCTTTTATCAAAATAACTATGCAACACTACTAAACAGTTTAACATTACAGTAGTTTATTGCTGTGCCCACATATTACAAAAAGTTAATTTAAATTAATTCAATATTTTTAAACTCTAATACAGTATGTGGCCAAAGTGCCCACTTAAAATATTATGTGTAAATAAGTAAAGTCAAACAGGCAGAAATGGTAAAATATTGGTTTCTGCGCCAAAAGGATAAAACAAAATTGTTCAAAAACAGTGCAAAATAAAAGTCAGTACAAAATAAGAACTAGCATATTTTTTAAAAAATTAACCGTGGGCCATTTGGCCGCAGTTGGCCCGAGGGCCATAGTTTGGCCACCCCAGATATAAACCATCATCTTAACAACAGATGGTAGTGTGTTGCTTAGTGGGGTTCAGATTTTCAGTTGTAACAGCTGACACTGGATTTCTAGAAGTAGTGTCAAAAACAAATGTTCATCCTTTCACAATAATGGAGCAATTAGTTTGGTCTTGGTTTTAAAAGCATCGTTCCAACGTAAATTAATCTGAAACTAAATGTGCACTCTAAATAACACTTATTTGCCAATTATGAAGAGGAACTTACTCTGTGCTTTCTCTCGTCCCAACATTGAGTATGCAGGTGTGCCATCCCTTCCAAAACGAGTGATTTTTGCATCAATGTGATACTGCGGCCCTGGACTTGAGTCTACACAATACACTGCAGAGAAAGTTAACATTTATGATCAATTCAATATATATATATCTCATTTGTGAGTTTGGTTTGATCATGCAATGGTCCTAAACATGGTTAGATGAATATAAAGGTGAAGAATAAGTACAGAATTATGAGGCGTTGTCTCCCTCTACTGGCTCTAATTTGACATTACACCACTTAGGATTTATACTGTGACTTATTTATAGCTCATGTCGTATGGCAGCGTATTGCTGCCACACCAGGGGGGAAAACAAGTATCATGTTATCACATGAAAAGTTTATTGTTAGAATAAGATGTTTTTCATGTTATAACATGATACTGATCCGGTTTTATTTCTGGTGTGGCAGCAATACGCTTCTGTACATTACACATCAATAATTGTCATATATAAATATTATTGCTTTTTCAAATAATACTATTTTAATGTTTCTGTGTGTTCTTGATACAATTCATGGCTTTGACATCAAAGCGTTTAATTACACATGATAAATGTTTCCTCTGCAGCTACATGATAATCTCAAAGTTAGAGAAAGAGATAAAGAACTCACTGGTGTCACTCATCCTGCCGTGGAAAGAATAGGCAGGGCTAGTTAGCCTGGTGAAGTCATGGCCCATAAATCCAATGGTGGGAGGAAGCCCATAGCGCCCAGGCCCTGGCCCTAGAGACGGGGGGGGGGGGATATCACAATGATGGATGGCCTACATGTATAAAATATGTTTACTGTGCACAAATGACACCATAAAGGAGATTAAAAAGTAGCAACAGTTTTTGTGTAGATCATGGCTTCTTTAATTCATGTAAGCAGCTGTGCTTCTTCTGCAGCTTTGTGTGCTATAGAAAAGTAAGGTTACCAGTAATAATGCAATGTCCACAAATTTGAAGAATTTTATATAACTCAGTATAACTGTCTGTGACCATATATGTGACCATCTGATAAACTCCAGTATGAGAGGCAAGAGTGACCTGCATCATCACACCTTATAATTGGCAGCCAATTAAAGATGCTATAAGTGATTTACACTTATAGCACTTTCTGGAATCCTCTCTCCTGATTGGATGGGCAGAAAATGTCTTTTCTGTATACTGCAGAGCAGAGGACCCATGTTACTGACAAAACACTCAAAATACCACTTACAGCACCTTTAAGCCCACAGTGGCATCTGATTGTTGTCTGTCATGTGGCACTGCGTCAGACAAACAGCCAGCAGGACGCAGCACACACCAAGACACAACCCGGAGCAAAGTGTTACATCAGCATACAAGTGTTGAGTGGCATGTGCACCAGCGGAGCATTTTTCACAGAAAAGAGCGAGTCCTGGCAGGTCTGCACACACTAAGAAATACTCTACTCCTTCCCACTTTCAAATGATGAAATAGCAAGTGACCAACTGGAACATAGCTAATGATATTCATGTTTTTACACAGGATGTACAGTTTCATACACGTGGATTTACATACTCAGTAACTTCTATTGATGAACTTACCCTTTTCTCTTCCTGCTATTACTGGGTATTTTTTCTCCATTTGACTCTTTGCAGAAGTGACGGATGCTTCAGGAATCCCTCAATGGTAGCAGTAGTACTGAAACATTCATACAGCATGTCAGTCATAACAAGAAGATGGATGAAGAAAAAATGATTGACAATTCTAAAATCCTAAAAGCAAAACCTGAAATGTATTTTGCACCTTACCACAGATAGTTCCCAGGCTGCATACTTGGATATTCAGTCGTTTAGAAGAGGAGCACCTCACTCCATGTACATCCTGGTGGTCTTTCTTCAGATATCACAGTTTTGTTTCTCCAGGATCCAGCATCACCCATGCCCCGGCTGACAGTGAAACCCAGAACCCTGGATGATCCAGAATCAATCCCTAATTTCCTCTGAAACAATCAGGGAAACCTGAGACGTATAATTCATATCAAAGTGTCAGCAGCAGAGCAGACTCTACACTGGATCGGGTTTTATCTATCTGTCCCTTTGTCCACCTGTGGTGGCTGGGACGGATGAATAGCCCTTCCTCCTGCACAGAGGTGGATGTATAGGTGCACTCAGCTGATACTTAGGAACAATGTCATCACTCCGATTCACTCTCATGTAATGCTAGCTCCCCCTGCAAACCATGAAACCAAGATCCCCCTCTCCCTCTCTTTTCACTCTTTCTGCTCATCGCAGTGTGGAGACGCAATATCACTCTTCAGCCATGCATGCAGTTGCCACGGTGACTGCTGTGGATAGCCAGGTCCCCTGCACTGCTGGCTTATTGTCACTACGGGAACAACGTTTTTTTCCATTTAGACTGGAGGGGTAACTCCTATACTGCATCTGCTGAGAGCTTACAGGGAGGGGAAAATGTTTGTGAAGTTCCGTAACTTTTGCCTCCAATTTTACCTTAAAGGTCCCATATTGTAAAAAGATTTCCATATTTTCTTTTTATTATAAAGCAGGTCCAGGTGCTATATAAGTATCAAAACGCTCAATCCACGGAGAAATGCACACAGCCCGTATTCAGAAACTGTGCCTTTAAACGAGCCGCCAGGACTTCCGTGAGGTTGTGATGTCACAACTTCAGGTAGAAAGTGCAGCTACAGTCATTCCCTGGCTGCACTGACGGTGCAGAGACAGAGAGAGCGAGAAACGCTGACCAATCAGAGCAGACTGGGCTTTTTCGGGAGGTGGGGCTTAAAATGACAGGCGCTAAAACGGACAGAAACAGTTTCAGACAGAGGGTGAATACAGGTATATTCAGACACGTATGAGAAAAATAAAGTGTTTTCTGAACATTAAATCTTATAAACATGTTCTGGTACAAACCCAACCTGAAAATGACTACCAGTTCTCCTTACGCGTCCTCTTTACATTTCTGAAAGTAGGAATGCAGAGATAATTCACATTTATCTCCCTGCTGTGAAACTGCATACTGTGAGCAGTTACAGGCCGAGCACCTTCATTTGTCAGACCCTATTAAATTGCCAACATTCAGCCCTCTGGTTTCCCCATCTTTAACTTAAGGTCAAACAGATTACCCAGATGCAGTTACAGTTTAGCCGTCTTTGATCTCCTGTAATCCCAGTGATGATTTGTAGTTGGGATTTGACGGACTTGTTTAAAGGCCCGAGCTGCCAGTTGCCAGAGGCCACAGTAACCGAGAGGGTCGACAAGTGACATGTGCAGAAAACAAACATTAAACTTTAACAGGCTCCAACTCTCTCCCGGCTGCTGCTTTGGTAACCCGAATCTGTTGTTAGCAGTTACACAAACACATACAGTACGGTGCACATCCAAAGCTAGACATTCATACAAACTGATACACACATGCTTTCTGAAGCATGCCAGGGGTCACAGAGTCAGTTATCAAAGCAGAGGGCCCTCTGAAGCAGCAGGGCCGTAATACAGCTCACTGCTGACAGGAAATTATCTCCAGACTTAACTAGCCTTTCAAAGGAAATGGAGCAACGCAGCTTTCATAAAACTGCAGCTCCTCTGCTAGTGGAGCAGAAGCATGTGCTGTGCTGCATCTGCAGAGATCGCATTGTTCGAAAAAGTAGTCAAGGTTTTTCCTTTCCTTTAATTATACAAAACGTTTTGCAAAAGCTAAAACAGAAGGTGTGGGAGCAAAGTGCAGAAGCCAATGACTTAAACCCAGGTAACCCATATTACAGTAATGACTGGATACATGAGCAAGTCTGCTTATTAACACTCGGGCTGGGTATCGAACTTCAATACTTTTAGGGACTGACCGAATTGCCTCCATAGTATCGAGTATGGAAAAAATGCCTTGTCGTTAAATACCAAATTTCAATACCTAAGGAGTAAATCGCATCAGTGTCAGTGAGCCAATAAGCATGCAGCATGCTTCTATAAGATCTAATAATGCTGGTGATTGGCTGTCTAACGTGACACGTCATAGAGGCATGCAGGAAAAACATTATGTTACACAGAGACGGGGCTCAAGTGTGTTTTTGTATTTTGAGAGGCTTGACTACAGTGTGTGTTGCGTAAGTGTAAAGGAACTGAAAAATAAAATAAGGATTTGTACCGTAATGTCATTTGTTTGTTAAAATGGATTTTATAAAATTGGTATTAAAAAAAAGCAGCGTTCAGGAACCGGCATCAAAGTCAAAGTACCTGTATTGACATTTTTTTTAACGATACCCAGCCCCATTAACCACAGCATCCAAACCAGGCAACAAAACCAAAACCTTGGATTGTATACAAATTTTATTCTCGTTTGTTTTAAAAAGCACAGTTTTTGATATGAATAGGGGCTACATTTAATCAAATTTGGTACATTTACAGAAATTGAAAACTTCATTCTTGATTTTTAAGTTGATTGCTTCACGAATCAAAATTTAACAAAAAAAACAAAATAGCTTATGAACTGTACAATCAAATCTCAAGGTAGGTAAGGTGAAAGGCGACTTGAGAGTAGATGACGTCGGTACGAAGCGTTTGAGCTGGTGCGTCCCAGTTTGAGTCGGTCAGAGACCTTTGTCAGTCCCCTTCTCTTTCTTTATGTTTCAATCTCTACTGCGCTGTCTAACATTTCAGCTTATGTTTCTGTAAAGCATATGGTTAGCATATGTCTTTTTTCCAGCAGGATACCAGCACAGGAATTTCATCAAACATTTCAATAATTGGGTTAAAGCTTGCTATGAAAGAAAAAAAAAAATCTTTTGACAGCACATATCTTTTGTTTGAACTCAAAGAAGCACAAGGGCAGAAAAGTAGACTGTACGGACGGGCAATGACAAAAAAAAAATAAAATAAAAATAAAAATGATATGACCTCTAGCTACAAATAAATACCACAGATAGAAAATATAACAAAATATTTTGCTTAACGTCAGGTGTAATTACAAACATAAATACTTGATTATTTCTTCTAGTGATTATAAAGGCAGTACAGTGAATAACAAAGACGCTATGGTGCCTATTGGTGACCAGGAGTCTGGAGGAAGAACAATAAAAGTCTGGAGGACACTACCTTAATAACAGTCATACACAGTCACATCCACCCACACACACACCAATGTATAAATGCATCCACGCTGACTCCATTCACAACCATCTAACACACACACATACACACACACACACTCTCACACTCTCATTCTCCAGACTCCATCCTCTCTTCCTTTCAGGCTGAGCAAGTCCCAAGTCTTTCTTCTCTTTCCATTCACTAGCATATTCACAAATAATGTACAATTTGGAGGTGGGTATGGCTTCACTCTGCAAGCGTTTCTGTGGACGACAAGAAAACAAAACAAACTTCATTAGAAGATCATCTCAGAAAACTTTTAACACTTCTTTCATTGAACAATATACATCTGTAACCTATGGAGAGACTTTGTTATTTAACTGTCCTACCGCAATAAACAGTTCTACCTTTAACATTATTACCAGGCGCATTTCATACCTGCAAATAATTACCTATAAACGCTATTAAATTACTTACTTCGTGAGTTATTGCTTTTATAAAAATGGTCATCAAGTATGTCATTCTGAAAGTTATAGACACGTTCTAATTAAAATGTTTTTTTATTAATAAATAAGAATGTTTATACGTATAGCCTACACTAGCAGCTAGCGTAGACTCACAGGCTAGCATTCTATTGATTTCATTATTTGGCTTTTTATTTACATTAATTTTCATGTTGCCATTTATTGTTAAAAAACCACAAACCACACTTTGTTTACTAGCCCTTCGGAGCGTTGGGATCCAACAGCTTCTTTGTCGATTTGAAGTCATCTTCTGATATTGACGCACGATGAAGATGATGTCGCGTCGAGTCTGTTCTTTCGGAGAGTTTTCACAACGCCGGCGAATACATTGTTGCACGCTGTAAACTCTGTGTGTCTGAGGAGACGCCAGGACCGACTGAGCGCTGGGACATTAATGTGAGGCTACTAACATCAGTATCAGTTTGTCAAGTCTAATGTTTTTTTTCTCAGACGCGGAGTGATACTGAATTGTGCAAAGGAATCACAGCTGTTGTATGTGTTTATTATACCACGGCTATGAACCAATCAGATTGCTTGATTTGAGCTACCCGTTTTAAAATTTCAGTCAATACCACATACGTCTTCCTGCAGCCGTAAATACTTAACAGAGCACCAAATGTATATTCATCCGCATCTGAAAATAGTTCCCAACAAATGCACTATTTACTCCTGTTTTAGTGCTAAAAACTACAGCACCCAGCTGTTTAAGTAAATAACTTCTTCTTTTTTTAAATAAAATGGTGACCAAAAACTTGTTCCCTATTTTTTAAGATGTACTTTGCTACAGACACGGTAGGGAACTCGGCAAGTATTGAGAGAAAGGCCGATACATTATTGATTTTAGTCTTTTCACGAAAATTGTTGACAGGAAGAAACATACCGAAATAGAATAAAAGCGGCATTATCCTTTAAGTTTGAGGCAAAACACACTAGAAACATGCTCAAAACCCAAAGTCAGAAAAAAACAAACAAACAAAGAAACGAATCAGCAGATGGAGCTCCTCCTACCATCGATCAGGTGTGTTTTTTGTGTCCAGTGTGGGAAGCTGGGTATCTGCTGGCAGGAGCACCTTCTGCGCTACATCCCCCCCACCATCAGGAAGGTCAAAATGGTCCCCTCCATCTGCATCAGCAAGGAAAGGCTCTGAATCCGAGTCGTATTCATAGGAGTAGTAGGACACCTCTGCCATGGACCCCTGCTCCTCCTCTCCTGGAGAGATCAGGGGGGAACAATGGAGACACATTACACCAAATGACAGCTGGACAGAGATAAAGGAAGCCATTGAACGGTTAATCACAGTATCTGATATACAATGTACTTGATTTAGGTGCTGAAAAGAACTAGGTGTCATGGAAACTTGTGGAGTTTGTGACTGCTAGAAGCTTATGGAGCAATGTTGTTACGTATGGGTCTCTGTTTTGTCTGTTCTCACACATGCGCACAAGAACGTACATGCATGCGGGTGATGCACATTCTTGCCAGTGGTTTTATACCAGGAAGAGCGCCAGACTTTGAAGCCAATTTGACATAGTGCAATTACAACTACTGTGCCTGTCATGTGATGCCATTGGGCCCAAAAATACCTTTTCCCTTAGACTTATATTGTGAAAGAAATGTCTGTTAATCAGTGGATATTTTTTTTTTTAAGCATCACAACAACCCCCACGAAACGACTCATTTTACTTTCAGAATGTGATGCATTTGGTTCGATAATATTTGGAAAGTCAAAAAGAGCCGCATGATTAAACCATTTTATTCTCATTCAAGTTAGCGGAGTGCTAAACTGGAAATTAGACGGCTCGGCCTGCGGAAGTGTCTAGTGTGCTCGCTACGGTGCGGAAGAAGTGCTGAAGATCCGGATAATTTTATACATGACAGTCTTTTGGCTTCATGCGTGACTGAGCTACTTAATAGGAAGGAACACTGGCACATCCATGTTTTATACTATTCCACTGATCTGCAGGTGGTGGTAACACGCAAATGGTAGGGAAGAAGAAGAAGAAGAAGAAGAAGAAGAAGAAGAAGAAGAAGAAGAAGAAG
>JAOVVB010132041.1:0-12252 GCA_028570985.1 Heterobranchus longifilis | reverse complement strand
CACATGATTACCCCTCGCTTTGTGGAGGCAAGGACTGTAAACACACACACACACACACACACACACACACACACACACACACACACTTCCACTGTCTCCTCTTTACCAGCAGCCATTATTCCTTTTTGACGAACTTCAAGACAGGCAAATTAATTACGGCCTTCTTGATCTAGAAACAATTATGATTGCTGCGCGGCCTCCTCAGCGGAGCCTCAAAGTGTCATGGCTGCCACTCCCAGCATCTTTGAAGCGTCGTGCTAGTGGATGGCACTATTAGTGTGGTACTGCATCTTATCACCATGGCCCCATCACCCTCCTAAGAACTCTGAGGCAGTGTACCCTCTAATAATTAATAATTACCAAATCTAACTGCAGATATGCTTTTCTCATTAAGAAGGAAGAGAGATACTTGATCATTTCTTTCTGTGCGCGTGTGTGTGCATGCGTGCGTGTGTGTACATTTATGTGTGTAGATGCATGCTTTACTGTGTGTCTCTGCAACTCTGTCTCCTACAAAATAAATCTGTATTCTACTAGTTTGCTTGGCCAAATATGTTTTGGAGGAAACCTTAACCAAGTGCTTTGAGTTGTGTAAACATAACCATGAAAATGATAAATTGCCAGGGGCTGTTTCACCAAATTGCAAGATGAGATAACTTTCTAAAACAAAAGCCATAGTTGCGAACTACGCATGTGCATGCCAGAGCCATATTTCTAGAGTTTGCAAGCGACAATCATTTGTGACACGGCCACCATTTGCAAACTGCATGTTAGCAATGCTCGCAAAAAACAGAATTAAATATTAAGACAGTGTTTCCAGATATGTTCCATATAAACATGTCTCATTATGTTGATGAAAAAGCGTAACCTGGGTAACATTCCTACTAGTAAACTGGTTTGCACACAAAATTAAAAAGTGCTCTTATAATTTTTTGAAGTCCTCATTTGCAGAAAATCACACTAATGTCTTCTTAAGTGCACAGGCTCAATAATCATCACAATACAACTTCTTTTAAACAGGTTAGTAGTGTGCATAAAGTAAAACAAATCATTACTGTTATAGAGGCACATACATGTAGAAAAGATTTCAAACTTGAAATGCCCTACACATATCAGATACAAACTATTTGTATATGCACGTCGTTTTTAGAGGTATTTGTTTTAATCCCGGTGATTTTGCTGTATATAGGTGTTTTTTTATGTTTCTGATTAATATGAAATGCAGAAAGAAATAATGGAATAAAAACGTCCACAGACATGAATACGTTTGTCTGTCCTGGACAGAGTGGCGGTTTAGGCAGACAGACATTTTATCAGCCTACCCTATCATAACTGAGACATGCACTCAGTCTCTCTGTCAACTCTCTGTCGGTAGCACAGCAAAGTCTGCAGGGGGCATGCTCACATAGTCACACGCATCCACACTCATGCACACAAAGGTGCAACCAAAAAAAACCCAAAATAGCACAATATAACCATGGCTTTACCTGCAGAAACTCCACTGGCTCCTCACGAATGTGTTCTACGAAAAGCCTCCTTCCTTGTGTGCTGTTCTTTGAAAAGCTGTAACACAGGTTACACAGTGAAGTAAGCTGGGCACTCTAGTTTGACTTAATTACATATAGGTAAGAAATCACAGTGTGGAAATCAAAGTGTGGCAACAGAAAAGCTGTGACCTATTTTACAAAATGAAGTTATGATGATTATGATTGCTTAAAAGGTCAGTTCACCCAAATTACAAAATAATATATTTTCTTACTCACCTCTGAATTGAATTAATAATATAGTACCACTTCATAATAAGGGTACAAATCATGTAATGCTTAACTAATACATGACTCACGCTGATTTAATTTCGGTTGTGTCATGAATTCCTCACCATTAACAAACAAATCAAGTCACTATGACTTCATGTGATTAGATCATCAAGAAATGATGATTCACAGGTACTTAATGATAATAATAAAAAACGTTTATGTAAGAGGAATCCACCTATTTTGGTCACATATCAATTAATGTATGAAGTAACTGTGAATTATCTATAAAGTGTGAACTAATCACATAAAGTCATAGTGAATTGATCGTTTGTTAATGGCGAGCAAAAGGAATTTATAATGCGTCCTGCATTAATTCATGCATTAAAGCATCATGAGTCATGCATTAGCATTACTCAAGTATGATTTGTACCCTTATTACAAAGTGTTACATAATGTTTAAATGTTTTCAATGCTGTGAGACCCACAAACAAAATTTCACTCACCTGCATTGTATTTTTTTTCCGTTTGCATAATCCAAACCGCATACAAAACAAAGCCATGTATTTACATAAGTAGTTGAGTATTAGAAATGGAAATGACTTTTTGGAGTTGTTACTTAGCTTGCATTTCAACAGGATGTTATTTGACTGCTCAAATGTCACTCAGACTACATACTTGTGTCCTGGCTTGTATTTTGAAATGTGCAGGGAAAGTAGAAAGAAAATCTGTGTCTCAGCTATACAATTTCTTTATCTAAAAAAAAATTCAATATGAAAGTATTCTTTAGGATGGAACGACACAAAAAGGTCAAATCCATCAATCAGTTACTCTCGCCCGTCTCGCCGCACGTCCCTCTTCCTGTCACTCATGATTTCTTTCCTCTTGCGTCATCCCTCCCTCATCTGTTCCTTCTAATGCTTGTTCTTCACATTCTGCCTCCAGGAAAATAACATTACACCCTGCTACTGAATGGGCCTTTTGCATGTGTGTGTGTGTGTGTGTGTGTGTGTGTGTGTGTGTGTACATGTTTTGTCACGTTTGACGTTTGGGTGTGAGTGCACAGACTGTATGTGAGTGCCTGTACCTGTTTCCATTCAGGTACAGCGTGCTTTTAATTGCTTTTAATTTCTGAACTTGCCCATGTGAGTATACACGTGTATGTGTGTGGGTGTGTGTGGGTGTGTGTGTATGTGTGAATGAGTCTGGTGCTAGCTTCATGGCCGCCCCCGGCCTCCAGACCTCTCTCACAATCAACCTTCCCCTGCCTGCCTCCTCGCACTGACCTGCCCTATTGTCCAGCACAAAGCACCTTGGAGAGCAGCACCTCACCAGGCATTAGCATTTTAATCACAACACACACACACACACACGCACACACACACGCGTAAACATTGTGTTGTTGTGTGCGTATAAAGCCTGTCAACAAAAAGAGAATATATCAGTAAAGAAGTGATTTTATATGAGCAAAAAAAACCAAATCTCCATCACAATGGGAACAAAAAAAAAAGAGAGAACTTCCATCAAGAACAGAATAGTAATTGTATGTACTTTACTTTCTGCTTCAGCTTGTCTGCTTTATTTTTCTCACAATGCTTCGACTACCTCTCCAGTTTCTTCTAATCCACAGGTGTTTTAACAGAGCTGGTTCAGTGCCCGTTCAAAACGTGTGTTTTTGGAACAGGCTGATTGCTTGGCCTCTGCTGCTTGCAGCTTTCTCGAGAACCGCTCATCCACACAACTTCACACTCGACACTGCGATTCCTTGGGTCCAGAGTAATACACCCGTCATGACATAATTGCGTCCACCAAGCAATGCAGTGAGTGAGTATATTTGCTACCAGCTAGCTATTTGGGACGAGCCTATTTCCAGGAACAAAAGCGTTCATTCCAAAAGTGAGATCGCTGATGCTTCAGTTTGATACAATGTAACATCTCTCTGTCTTTATCTGTTCTTGGATGTACTGTAGCCATGGATGTATAATAAAACCTGGATACAGCGATCGAGGCAGAGCTCCGTTCATTCCTATGAAAGCTGCTCAGTGGTGCATGAAGTCAAAAAAGCTCAACTGCCGCCTCTAAAGACTCCTGGATGACTTCTGCACTGTGGCACATAGAGCAGGCGCACTAGAGACTTCCGCCGAGGGAGCCGGCTACATCCGGTTTACTGCTCTTCTAGACTTTCGACACATTCGAATCAAACCAAATGGATCAAATCCTGATAGTGAAACGAGTCATTTCAAGTTGTGATGCAGAAAATTACATATCCACAGATTTATAGACGTCTCTTTCACCATGTAAGTCAATGGAAAAAAGTATTTTTGGACCAGGCGGCATCAAGTGATGGCTGCCATAGTTGTAATACCACCATATGGCCACTATGTCAAATTGGCTTCAGCGGTCTGCACACTTCCCGGGGTCCTGACTGTAGCGAGCGACGGAGAGCGAGCTGTACCCAGCATGCTGTTCGACGGTGTCACAGTTGACAGGGCTCCGCTCTCAATACACTCAGTGTGCACATAACGCTCTACCAGCCAGAAGGATTCTATCTCGCAATGATTGAAAATGTAAAAATAATTTGTGTATCTGCCCCGTGATTCGGATCTGCTCAGATTTTTTATGAAATTTTATCAGAAATGTTATGGGTTTCCCACCAAGTTTCATGAAACTCGAGCCAGTCGTTTTTCTGACGAACAGACAAAACCGAACCTAAAACATAACCTCCTTGGGGGAGATAATAAATATGTCCCGTAGATCTCAAGACCTTACACTCAACACTGCACTTCCTGGGGTCTTCAGCGATACACACACTTCCTGTGAAGTCGATCGGACGAACGGTTGTTGAGAAAATTTGAACGACAGACGGACAGAGACTCCTTCCATTTATTTACATGATACAGGCTTACGCACACTGCGTCCAAAGCAGGACATTCATCCTTTCTAATTGTTACCATTTAGATTAATTTCTGAGACAGTGCAGTCGTACGTCTAATTGAGCTAACTGGATTTAAAAGCATAAAGAAGTGATTAAAGATTAAAAGAACACCAGCCTTGTTCTTCCAGAAGATGCCATTTGGAGCTATTCATTTATGCACAGTATGGAAAACAACTTAAAACGCTTTAATTTGTTGCTGTCATTGCTTTTGTTATATTGCTATTTGGCTGTGTGTGAGTTGAGTGTTTTTGTAGCAGTGTGCACTTTACATGACACTGCCGACTGTCAATCACCCGACACCCAGAGGGAGAAGTGGAAATCGCTGCCAGGAGGACATGTCACATTAAACTTCACTATATCACATACAGAACATATTTGTCATTTAGCTGGGACATAATTGTAAACTGCATTAACTTACCTTTAGGCAAGGTTTCTTTTTTATAAGAGATGAAACAGGTGATTACTGCAAATGTTAATGTGAGATAATATTGTTTCACTCTAAATTGGTACATAAAATTACCAGAATATAATACATTTGCTGTTCAATAAAGTACCTATCAGAAGAATATTACCTATAGTCAGAAAAACAATCTAAACTCAAGGTCTACTTACTAACTTGTAGCTCAGTTATCCTTACAGGTACACGCCTTACAGTGTGTAGTAACAGTTAACTTGTCATTACAGAGCTCACATGGTTTTCTCAGGATGTTCTCATTAATTTAATATAGTGCCAAAATGGCATAAAGTTAACAAATGTCTAAATATAAGTGAAGGTAAGTATCAAATTTAGAATATACATACAGACGATGCCACGAAAGACGAAGTATGAAAGCAGATGTAACTGGATTGTGGAGAACTCCATCAGCATGTCATCTCAATGTAAATACACTTCCTGTTCCTGGTTTTAACTTCCTGTCTCGTGACAACTGCAACTTATACCAGAATCCACCACTAGGTGGCTGAAAAACACTTAACGTTACGGCCGTAACAGCACAAGATAGATTGGTACAGCTTTAAAAATGAAGTTTTTAACCATGTTAACCATGTCTATATTGTATTGTTTTTTAAATTTGCTACAAGACATATCATGAGTGAAATGAGCAGTTAACACCACGGCTAATCATTTCTACCTTGAAACTGCAGTGTGCCAACAACAGTCTCAAAAACATGGATTCAGACAGCCAGGTTTTATGACATCATATGTCTGAGGAACCAATCAAATCACTTGTGTCACAAGTGACTAGCGTAACTATGGCAGCAGTGGTGGGTGGGGTTTGTGGGCAGATCCAGAATTTCTTAATGAATAGATGTGCTTCCAGCCACTTTTCTGTTTTTTTTTAAAACCATGTTAAATAAAATATTCATCAGAGTATTTTTACATACTTTAGAACATGTCTGGAGGAGCAATTTAAGCAAGCTTCATATTTTAACATGTTTCATTTTTTTGCCCACTATATATTTTGTTACCATTTCCTCTTAACATTATGATAAAATTATTTCATATAGCTGTTTTGTTTTTTTTACAGGATGTGCGATAAGGATTTGGTCATCATACATGCAGTTACAAGATATTTGGGTTTGTTTACACTCCAAGTTGTGTGCTCTATCTTCCACTGTCACACTGAAAACCCTCCCCAGAGAAACAGTGACAGTCTGCAGCAGGTTAACACTGGTTCCTGCAGGTGTAGTGAAAGAAATCCCCTCAGTTACATGAGAATCACTCACTTATAAAAAGAGGTGTCATGTTCCGGGTGACTCCAGTGCCACAGAGTTATGCCTTGGCTTAATAATAAAAAATCATAACCGGGCTAAAAATATGCAGCCTGTCTGAATGAAGGCGATGAGGAGGAGGATGTGATATCTTCCCGTCTTAAAAGCAGTCTTCCTCTTTCATGCCATCCCTCTCTCCGATTGGTATAACAGGTAATTAGTGGTGTGTCATGGCCCCGGGGAGCTGAGGAACGAGGAAAAGGTAGACGAGGAAAGAAGCCGAGAGAGTGAGAGAGAGAGATTTCTGATTACCTGACAAGTTAGGGCTGGAAAGGCTACACTTAGCCCATTAAAGATTTTTTTCTTCAGCATGACATTTGAGAGCAGCTGCGAAGCCGCGCGCCACCTTGCCATTTACCTGTACACTGGGCATCCATTTAGGGACAGGGATGGAGAGAGAGAGAGAGAGAGAGAGAGAGAGAGAGAGAGAGAGAGAGAGAGAGAGAGAGAGAGGCCACCAGGCCATCACAGCGGCACAAATGGATTTCATTCACCAAGGTGAACTGTAGTACACTGATAAATGCACTTCCTTGAATGTCAGCAAATGTCACCCAAGAAGCCATTTGCCACTGCTTTAATAGCTTCCCCAGACTTACGGAGGGAGTGACAGAAAGTAAGAAGGTATGAGGTGAGATAAGGAAGATGATGAGTCACATGGAGTGAGCGACAGACAAAGTGAGGGGACAAACAAATGCACACATGTACAGCGAGGCAACAACACACAAAACGACAGAGGGATTACAGGCAGAGAGAAAGAGAACAAGGTTGGGCTATTGTCACTTCCACATGATTAAGCAATTAGCTATTTGAGATGTCTCCAACAAGGTGGTGCAGCTAGACAGAAGTGGCTCTTTAGAACATAATCCCTCTCTTGCTTTCCTTCTCTCTCTCTCTGTTTGTTGAATGTATCTCCACATCTGTGTGTTCAATTCAACTCAGTGGGGCTTTACTGGCATGGGGAATATACATTTACATACACCAAGTAAAGATCTGCTAGAATAAAGTAGAGCTGTGTAACATTGCCGCATGGTAATCCAAATTATGTAAATAAAGTTTAACTTAAAAATGTAACCAGCAAAATTGTGAATGTTCTCTTACAAAATATATACATGTATGAGCCTACAGATGAGTAAAGATAACTGGAGATAAACATAGAAAAATGTGGACATTGCAGTTGTAAATATGAAGTGAGAACTGTTAACACTGCAACATGTGTGTGTGTGTCTTTGCACCTGCCCAACTCATACTCATCATTGTATTTACAGTATGTGTGTGTGTCTGACTGCTTGTTTGCCTTTCGATCACACACACACCCCCACACACACACGCACAAGCACACACAGACACACAGACACACACACACCCCTGTCTGTTCAAGCAAGAGTCGACATCATTAAGTGTAATGTGAGAACTTGCGGGTTTGGTTGACGCCTCTGCTTCCTGAGAACTGTCACACAAGGCCTGGGTTAAACACATGCATGCATGCACGCACACACACACGCGCATGCACACACACAAGCGCGCATGCACACACACACACAAGCGCGCATGCACACACACATACATGCGCGCATGCACACAGGTACAAGGCTGCATAAATATCTTTTAACATACAAAGTTGTCTGTAAGGTCTTGTATTGTAAAAAGTGAGATTTCCATGCCAAATTATAAAGCAGGTGAATACTGTGAAAGTATCAAAATGCTAAATCCACGGAGAAATGCACACAGGACTTCTGTAAGGTTGTGATGTCACAACTATACTGTAGAAAGTGACGCTACAGTCATTTCCCGGGTGCACTGGCGGTGCAGAGAGGTCAAAAGCGCAGATGCGGAAAACCCGGAAACACTGACCAATCAGAGCAGACTGGGAGGGCTTAAAGAGACAGGAGCTAAAACTGAGGTTTTCAGACAGAGGGTGAATACAGGTATATTCAGACAGATTAGTGAAATATGCTCCAGGCCTTTCTTTTTCTTTGGTAGTAAAGAAATTACAGATAAACTGAAAAATTAAAGTTTTGGTTTTTCTAATTTTCCACCTTGTGTCTCTGCTTCTCTTTCACTCACACAATACCTCTTCTTCTTAATCCTGTTGTTTTACTTGCACTACTTTTTCTTGTATATTATGTGTGAAACCTCCTTTTGTGTCTGTGCACAACTTTTCCAATGCTTTTATGTCTGCATATGTGCTCAGTTTGCCTCAAGTTAATACGAACAAATATTGCTGTGTGTGTGTGTGTGTGTGTGTGTGTGTGTGTGAGTGTGTGTGTGTGTGTGTGTGTGTGTGTGTGTGTCCTTTTGACTGCACGGGGACAACGCTGGCTGCAGCCAATCCTAATCCCCCATTCATTTCCACAAGCAGTTGCTAAGGTTACAAATTACCTTTGGTGCTGGTAAGTGGTTTCTTTTATGACACTGGACGCCCTAATCCTTTTACTGAATACATATTTCATTTAGGATTAGCACAACAACGGATACAGTTGTTCTTAGAATATTCCAACTCCAGCACTCTGTTTTGTTCATGCTCATCAGGCACACCGCTTGCATATCGACGGCTGACTCTCCTTTAAATTAACTAAATACATTAATAAATCTGTTTTTATTTCAGTCTAATCTTTCTTTTTTTCACACTAGAGTTGTGAAGCCTGAGGGGACGTGAAACTCAATCAGGCAGGTAGTGTTAGATAGGCAACGGTACAGCTATTATCTGGTAAACAATTGATTAGACCACATTATTCTCTTTTTTAGGTTTCCTATGGTGCGTTCAGAGTGTCTTTTACCAGATGGAAACAACAGAGACTATTTCTTTCCTTTAATTTCTCTCTTACTCGCTTTCTTTTAACTCAGGCTTCTCTGTGCTGGACCATCGGCCGTCCAGGGACCCTCTCTCTCTCTCTCTCTCTCTCTCTCTCCTGGCTGTCTGTGCCTCAGTCGACATGTTGGATCTGGACATGGACGGATTATGAGACAATGGGCCCCTGGGCACAGACATGTACGAGGCCCCCCACCCTGTCTACATAGGAACAAGACACCCAAACTCAAAGAGTCAACTTCTCGTCATTTTGCATCCCTTTGTAGTCATTTTGCATCTAGTTTTAGTAATTTCACATCTCTTTCTGGTCATTTTGCATGTGATTGTTTTGCATCGATTTTTAGTTGTTTTGCATCTTTTTTTTGGGTAATTTTGCGTCTCTATAATGTCTCTTCATAGTCATTTTAGGTCATTTGTACTCCATTTTGTGTATGTTTATGGTCATTTAGTGTGTCTTTGTGACCTTTTGTGGTTTTTTTTTCAGCTACATTTTGTGAGTCAGGACCCCTGACCCCCTGGGTCTGTGCCCGGTAGGCCTATTCAGTAATCCATCCATGGATCTGTATCTCTGTCCTGCAGGAGATTCAGCCTCTCCCTCTGTGTGTTTGTTTCTCCTATCTGTGTGAATGAGGTGCTTCAGTTTTGCTTGTGTGTGTGTCTAGCCGAGCCTCAGGTTACATGGTGGAGAGGAGGTCTTGCTGTTTGGTGACACCTGGAAGATGCTTGATATCCTCCTGGATCCATCTTTTTCATATATATGTTCACATTCTGTCTCATTCTGTCAGATTGTCTATATTGTAATTTTATTATGTTGGTTATTCTGTACACACGACATCTATTGCACATCTGTCTGTACTGGGAGAGGGATCCCTCCTTAGTTGATCTTCCTGAATTATTGATTTAATCTGAGGGTTGACACACTGATTGAGAGTATTTTGTGGAGCTTTTGATTTGAGCCCGTCAGATGACGTACATTCTCTCCGTCCCACTACAACCACCTCAAATCTCCATCTGTGTTACCATCATGTTATTTAACACACATCAGGTCTTTCCAGAGTGTGAATTTGTTTGACATTAGACACAACTTTTATGATAAAGAAATAAAATAAAGTACTGAATTGTCTACTTGGCAATGCAAAGAAACTTTATTTTTTATGGCACATTTCATAAACAAAGGCAATTCAAATCAGTTTACATTTAACTCCTGCAGGCATCTAATAAGAAATATAGTACAATAATAACAAATACCAGGAGAGAGGTCAGGATGTAAACACAAGTTGGATAATGGTGCGGTGAAGATTCAGTGGAAAACATGAATTCTTATCTGGTTTTAAAGATCACAGTGAATACCAGTTGTGTGCAGTATAACTAAACACTACTTTAGAAAAGTACGCACGCTCACACGCACGCACGCAGGCACGCACGCACGCACGCACACACGCACGCACGCACACACACACACACACACCTGATGACCTGAGAGAGGGTGAATGTCATAAAACTGTCAAAATAATGTGTTTTGGTCTTTAACCATGCAGAGATTTCCAGACGTGGTGGTATTTTAATGTTCTTTAGGACCCTATCAGCTGCAGCCTGAGAGGTTTTTGGGGGAGACCTGAGAAAAGGTTTTTCCTGAATCTTGCCTGGACTTGAATGATTTGATTCTTGGAGTTTTTTAAGATTATAGTACAGTTTGTTATTGACTTGATGTGGCTATTAGAACTGGATTTTCAAAGATAGAGTCCAGAGTAGCTATAAGGAAAATAATAATGAATTAATTAAATAATTAAAAAAATAATTTCCTTCTTTCACACGTTTGATCCAAGTTGTTTCCTTGAGTAGTAGTAGTACTAGTAGTACTAGTAGTAGTAGTAGTAGAGTACTCAGATCCTTTACTTAAGTAAAAGTACCAGTACAACAACATGAAATATTCCCCTACAAGTAAAAGTCTTACTTAAGTACATAAGTGTGATCAGCAAAATGACTGATATTTTATTATATATGCCATTATTACAATATTAATACTGATGCATCAATGTGTCCGCAGCATTTTTCCATTGTAGCTGGTCAAGGTGGAGCTACATTTAATTACTTGATATATTCTTAGGTAGTTTAGCTCACTATTTCCCAACTTAAGAGTTGGGCGCCTCCAAAGGGTCACAAGATAATAAACGAAACTCACGGAAATGTAGATGTTTTGTCGTGTTGGCAACATGTAATTTTAACCATGGTGGCACCACCTAATTGTAATATGTGACCACCATTTGGTGTTAAGAGGTCGTGGTCATTTCATGCATTTGTGTGAGATCAGATTGTATAAAAATAAGGTGCCCTTGCAAAATAGCAAGCGCTGATAGCGGAAGGGGAGGAGAATGCCAGGTGAGAGACATGCCGGACGGCAGGCTTTATACCCACACTGTACATCCGGTAAGCCAGACTATATAAATGCAGTAAAAAAATACAATATTTCTCACTGAAATGTAATGGAGTAGATGGATTATGAAGCAAAAAATAGAAATACTCAAGTGCCACAAAATTGTATGTACTTAGTTACTTTCCACCACTGCTGGGATGATATCATCGACAGCTGACTACCTGCTCAGCTGGCTGAATAAGTTACTGTTTTGATAATTAGCTGCTGCTGCTAACTGGCTGAATGACTGATGGGCATATTGACTGTCTGCCTGTCTGCTGCCAAACTGACTGACTGGCTCACTATTGAGGCTTAGTCCTGCTATGTGGTGAGATCATCATCACTGGCAAGCACAACAAAAGACTGATGGGAAGAGGCTGTCAGCTTGTGTGTGTGTGTGTGTGTGTGTGTGTGTGTGTGTGTGGGTGTGTGTGCGTGTGTGTGCGTGCGTGGGGGTGTATAAGTGTGTGATGGCTTCATTCCTGTATCAACACAGTTCTCTCTGTGGATGAGTCAGTAGGCCAAGCCTGACCATCATCCTCTCTCATCTCTTTCTCTCTATCGTACACAC
>JAOVVB010132031.1:0-12252 GCA_028570985.1 Heterobranchus longifilis | reverse complement strand
TGTAGTGAATTATTTAATGATAATTAATTGTACTTGTTTGGTTTCTGTTTCTGTTCTTATTATATACAATTATTTTATTTTTTTTACCTTTCTCTATTTACCTGTACTTATTTCTGTCTTTGTTCTGCTGCAACACGTGGACTTCCCCCCTAAAAGCTTATCTTATCTTGTTTTATCGCAAATAATTAATCAATAATAATTTTAAAAATTGCCTAAAGAGTTATTCATTTTTGTCGATTGACTAATTAATAATTTGACTAATCGTTTCAGCTCTAATATACATGTAAGTAAACACAAAATATAATTGTAAAGACTAAAAAGGACCACAAAAGTGGTCTACAAAAATGCACTTTCCTCGCTACCAAACACAACTATAACTGCATCCTTCTTTTTTTAATTCCCAGTCAGAGATATCAGGACTTCTAACAGTGAAAATATCTCCCACTTTGGTGAAAAGAACTACAGAAGTTAAAAAAAACAAACATATAATCTACATAAAATCATGATTTCAGCTTATTTTAAAGGAGCTATACGCTGTTTGTTTGCTTCACATTATCACATTATGACTGAAAACACGTGTGTGGGTGTGCAGGGCCGTTTTAATGGAAGACATTTTGACATGTCACTGTAGATAAGAACATATAATTGTCATTGTTATTATTAAAACCTGTGCTTTTCCTTCTATGAAAAATAATTATCCTGCTGACTGAAGTAAAATAATAATTAAAAAAAAACCCTACATCATCACATCTGTGTACAGGAGAAACAAAGAGAGCCAGTAAACACATTACCTGTCCAGCCAGGCAAGCAGGCTCTTGGCAGCGGTGATGAGGTCGACCACGGAGGTCAGCAGGTCGTTGGGGAGCCGCCGCGAGGACCTGCTCTCTGATTGGCTGCTGCGGCGGCGGCCGGAAATGAAGTTCTGCAGGTTTTTGGCCGAGGCACCGAGTTTGTGGGCCAGAGTCCTGACGCTCTCCGTCTCCAGACCTGAGTTCTACACACACACACACACACACACACACACACACACACACACACACACACACACACAAACAAAGATTAGCTGAACCTCCAGACACTGAATCACCATGAATGCTAATTAGGATCTTATTTGTCAACATGTTTATCAGCTTTTCTTAAAGCGTCTGGTGCATATTAATGACTTACATTACATACAGGGTTCCTGCACATTAAACATCAAATTAAATGACTTTTCAAGGACTTTCCAGGCCCAATTCCCTCAAATTCAAAGACCAAACATTACATAGTTTGAGACACGGATCAAGGTTAATTGCTGTTACAACAACACTGAGAATTTTATAATAAGAACTAGCAGGCCGGCGCCTGAAACAATGACGCAACTGCAGGAAACCCTGTCTCCTGCAAAATGACATTCCTGTACAACTAAACTGCATTCTCATTTATGTTTCGAGAGAAACGTTTTTCCTCCTGGATTACAGTTTTACGCACCTCGTTAGAATTATTATATGTAAATACTTCCACCACCAGTACTTAAAGGAATTCCATCTTTTTTGAATTTGTATCTTTTCCAATATTTCTATTTTGCACACTTCACATTTCTCACCCATGTTTGAAGAAGATTTAAAGTGCCATTTTGAAACTTTCTTCTCACTTTGTGATTGTGACAACTGCAGCACGCGGTGACAATTTACTGTGTGCAATCCATCACATTGTGCATTCGAGCAGAACCTGAATACATTAACAGCTGCAGCAGTAAAGATGGTTAATGAGAGTTTAGCACGGCATTGAAACTTCAAAACACACGCACACACATGCACACACGCACACGCACACACACACACACACACACACACACACACACACACTCACCAGAGCGCAGAGCAGGTCGACAGCCTCCAGAATGAGCTCCTGGTGTCCGATGCGAGAAACTCCCAGCTCCTCCAGCTCGGCGTGGCTAATCCTCAGCAGCCTCTCCCCACACACACCTCCGCGCTCAAACACACACACGTATTGCTGCAAGCAGTCGTCCAGACCTGGAGCAAACACATATTATTAGAGTTACTCACAATAAATACACTCAGATTTGTTCCAAAACGAGATCATGACCGCAACAAAGATAAATAAATCTTTTTCTTCTTCTTAGAGGCTGAGAACAAACATGCTGTTTGTTGTTGTCAACAACAAACAGCATGTTTGTTCTCGCTACACAGTAAACTGGAAATACCCTGGGCTGACATCACATTTTCTATATTTTGCCATTATCCTTTATCATCTGGATTCACTATATTAAACTTTGACACAAAGTAGTCTGTGATAAATAGCACAATATGTTTCATGTGAGTATTTATTATAGTCAAAATAATGCAGACATTATGCGTTTTCTTTTGAACTCAAAAACAAGTTTTTATGAGGTAAGGTCAATGAGACCTACAGGCCATAAGTTACTAAAAAGATCTAACACAACATTAGGTGCTAATATGTATTATTGTGGATTAATAATCACCTGTAATGATTTTATTAAACAAATTGAACTGAACACAAAAGGCATCATTTAAAAAGTGTTTTAAAAAGAGTGTTTTTTGCGATATGTCGCAGTCTTTCACGATGTGTTTATTGTGCAAGCTGATATTGCGATGACAATAAAAAATAGGATATATTGTGCAGCGCTAAAGTAAACGTTAAGTAGTTGTAAAACTAAAACAATTAGCTAAAAGAGGCTGAAAAGCTCCATAGAGCTGAGGTGAACTGCAGTTCAGTGATCATTCTCTTTATCACTATAATAAACCCCTGTTACACCACACGCAGCTTTAAGGACTCAATTACAAACCAAAAAAATACATATGAAGCACAATTTGCTGTAAAAAGGGAAGTGGCAAAGAAAGAGGAAGAGTTGGCAAGCAAGTAAGGTCAAATAATGTCGATCGACGTCTATTTTTAAAGGATGCTTTATAGTGTTCTGAAACTCTATTATGCTGTGACACTGTGGTGACACTGCAGCTGTTTACTATACTGCCTGTAATCGTATATTTTTATGGCAAATATGAGAATACACATTAGGTATAGAAATGATGGGTCCTGAGCACAGGAGGGGAAAATCTCACGCCAACGACATCGTCAGTCTTCAGGAGCCGTCCACAGCTGAGACACTCTTCAACACTCCCTGATCGATAATCAACACATCACCACTTCTAACTTATAGGTTTCGGGCTGCACTCCAGATGCAATCAGCTTTTGATGCCATACTTTTCACCTGCGGTCTCCCTCTTCAAAGTCCGCCTGCAGGGAGGACAGATTTCTTTTAGTGCGATAGACACGTCTTTACTGCCGCCGCTTATGTTTGTTTCACATAATACACCAGCTGCTGTGTCATGTTTTTGAGACACCACAGCTTGTTTGCGGTTTCGTAGATATCAGCCCAACACTGTTCAAAAGCCACAGCAGGATTAGGTAAAAGTACAAAATGCAGTTTGTTTTGAGAGACATCCGAGGGCCACAAGAGGCATTTTATGTCTTATTTTGTTTTGCTTTCCTGAAAATGTGTGACTTTGAGACCTACCATGCAATGAGGGTAAAAAGACAGAAATCACAGACAGACACTGTTTCCCTGTAAAGGGGCAGATAAATATGATCAACAATATTTGGATTTGTATCATGGCCAAACAGCTTTACTACCCATAATTTAACAATTTGTTCATTTTTAACAGGGGGAACCCACGACTAGCGAACCACCCCATTATAGTTCAGAAAATATTATATTAGATATAATATTAGATCAGAGACAAAATGGACAGAAGGGCGGGACTGACCGAAGTCGCAGTTTCAAATCTGTCTGTTACTTCAGCACCACGGACAGCACCATGGATTTATATATTAATTTATAAATATTCTATATGAAACAACCACATGGTAAAGCGTATTTTTGCATACTCCATGTTAACAAAACAGCGCCTGTGTGTTTCGCTCCAGCTTCGCTACCGTGTGTGCGATATTTTTTTCCCTAGGATGGCGAAGGCATGTCCCACCCTACTCTTGGCCTACCCTGATAGTTTCACCCTAACCCTACCAATCCCACTCCTCATGCCATAAACCTACACGACCAAATCAACGCAGGCAAAGAGTACCTGCCAATCAGAGGCAGAGTAAGGCGGGTCAAAGGCAGAAATGGGCGGGTCATGCCTTCGCCATCCTAGGAAAATAAATAGCCCCATGTGCAAGAATCAGAACATAAAGCGTCGTCCAAATGACGCAAATATTGAGTAACACAATTTGGCCGCTGTTTTTTTTTCGACATCGCGATAGAAATGATATAGAATAGAACGAGCAGCTGCTCCTGTGTCATCACAGCCATCGGAGCTTCAGAGAGACGACTTCTGGATATACTGATATAGTCTTTCTAATTACATTTTTTCACAGTCTTATACTTCAACAGTTTTACAACAAACTGCGACTTTCTTTACTTGCAAAATGATCTTTTAAATTGACAAACATAATAGTGTAATTCATGGCACAATGATTTGTCTCTCGCAATTCACTCTCTCATATTTTTTTCTGAAATAAGGTCCCATGGTGGTCCACCGGAAGGGACGTGACTTCGCCTCTCTATATTTATTGCCATATTGCCCAGCTCTAACATCATAACTTCACACACCGCTTGCACCATCGACTCCTGTCCTCAAACTATTTCCTCTTTTGTGGAACAGTTAAAGTTGAAGGGTGCAACACAGCTAATTAGCTACGATAGCTTCCTCAATTTGGACCAATCAGAGGTCAGCGCTGTCAACACGGCTTGCTTTTGGTCAACGGTGCAAATTTGCAGACCAAAGGTGAACTTGAATTTACTCTCCAAAGGACCTAAAAGAAACTCTGTACCTGAAACCAGAGCCAAGAGACCGGAACAAAAGAGGTAATGGATGGGCAATCAGGCAGCCACCCAGGTAAGACTTTACTCTCTGTTGGATTGTGTAACGTCTGTGTTGTGAGTGGGACGGTCTCTGCAGATCTGCAAGTGGGTGAGCGTGTAAGTGGGTGGGTGCGTGCTTAGTTAATGTGTGCATGTGTGTGTGTGTGTGAGTGTGTGTGTGTGTGTGTGTGTGTGTTGGTCTGGCCTGACCAGGTTTGCTGAGTCAAAGGAAAGCAGATCAAGACAGAGCGGCTCAGCTGCAGCCCCTGGCTCCCAAAACAATGAATGTATCCAGCTTCTAACCTCTTAACAAACAGCCAACTGGCAAACACACACACTCCACACACACACACACACACCTCTGAGGAATGAGCATTGATTTCCCCCGCTTCAAGTCCCCGCTTTATAATACACTCATCTATCATAACCACACCAACAAAGATGGGAGAAAAAAACAGGATGGGAAGAGAAGGAGAGAAAAAAGGAAGATGGAAAAGAGGAAAAGAAAAAAACTCATAAGCCAGCTGCTAAATTGCATGCAAACTATTTCACACACACACACACACATGCACACACACACACTCCATCTCTTCCAGCGACGAGCAAACAGCATTTGTCTCTTCCTCTCCCCACAGCCGCGACATCTGAAGTCTAAATGAAGCGTTCAGTTTCAAAATGCCATGTATCGAGTTAGCCTGAAATCCATCAAAATTTCAAAAAAAGATGTCATTTTATCTTTTAGAACACGAATAAACAAAGCTTTTATGGTCTAATAGCAATCAATTTTGAATATTAGGCGTCGCCTTTTCACTGTTAACTCATCGTGGAAGGAAACTAGACAAATTGATTCCACTATCTGGACCCCCAAACACTTCATCTCGGCTCACAGCTCCCTCTGACGAGCATGAAATCAAACCGCTCAGACGTGATTTGTGTGGCTTCCAGCTTTAATGTTACAGGTGAAGGTCGCTTGAGGAACACTTTGAGTTCGGAGAAGAACTTCTAGTCTTGTGAGATATACATATAATCATTATTTCTGTAATAACTTCTCCCGTCCTCCAGAGCAAAACAACAGCGGTTGTCATTTGTTCAAGCAGTAATTACGACCCGTATAGCTCCAGGGGCGACGTCTTTTTGTGGGCCGAGATAATCTCCACAAATGAACACCGCACTGATTTTAGAAGTTAAATGCAATCACCAGAAATAAAAAGCTAACGTTAGGCTCTCAATGAACTAACCAATGGTCGCCTGTCGCCGTCTGCCTAGTAGTGACGACAACCTCTGTAGTCTCTTTTTGTAGTCTACTTGTTAGTCTTTTTTAAGACACAAAAAAAGCTTCAAAATTCACAAGTGCGGTGCTTACCGATGTATTTTATATCATAGAACAAAACATGAAAATCTCTGAAGCTTGTGTTAACCACAGACCTTATTTCATACATCTATCAGCAAAAACACATAAAAAAAAAAAACATTGACTTCGAGAGGTTTTGTGAGGCAGCACCCTCTAGTGTTCGTCGATATTATTGCGCCAGAAAGCAGGAAGTCATGTGACGGTGTATTTCGAGCGAGAGGTTTAGATGGAGGGGTGGATCGGTCAAACAAACACAGGACTTTGGAGACCGGTGTTCGTGTCCCTTTTCATAATAAGATTAAACAGCAAGTTATTTTTAACTTTACGTAACAACCGGAGTAGGTCACATTCACATGATACGGATGTACGGTATCAAATATAGTGATATTGACCTTTTTTCTAACCTGACAAAGTTGTTTTGTTGCCTAAACCTAAACCTACAGCAACAACATCAGTTTTTACAACGTTAACAGTTTAACCGTGAACGTAACGTTTAGGTATGAGGGCGAAAAATGCTCATATGGGTCGTATTTACTCCGACCGCTAGGAGTGCTTTTAGTAAATACATGATGGGTCGTATTAGAGAGGAGGAACAAACGGCATATGGTTGAAGAACTTTTTATCCAGTTTTAAGTCACATTTTTACGATATACTTTTTAGATTTTGGTTGTTTTAAATATATATTTTAACACATCTGAATCTTAAGTTATCAGAGAAACAAGCTGAGAAAACGTTAGCAGCAGCTCGGCTCGCAGCCCCTCTGCTGATTTAAGTTGAAACTGCTTTATTCAGTGTTTTTCCCGGTTTTAATCACTGGGTCTGAGAGAAAGAGACCTCTGTGGATAATTGGTCTCCTGGTAAAAAAAACATCTGAACATCTGGATCTGAAGTTATCAGAGAAACAAGCTGAGCAAACGTTAGCGGCAGCTCGTATTAACATGTCAGTGTTTGTGTTCACAACTTGTTTCCGCTGCCCTCAAAGTGGCCAAAAGAAATCATTATTGCAGGTTTAATTACACAGCTATATTAAATAATTAAAAGTAGCTCCATCTTAACCAGCTACAATATTAAAATGCTGCTTACATGTTAATGAATCATTATAAATAATAAATAATCCAATAACATACTATAACACTCTTAAAGGAGCTATTCTGCATGAGTAGGCTACTATACTCCCTGCATACCTGCATACTTCAGACAACTCTGTAATGTACACCCTTTTGGTCATACATTGTGTTTCTATATTGCTATTTTTCTTCAATAAGGCGTCTGAGTGCTTGCATCCTCTCACAGCGTGTGTGTTAATGAGTGTTAATGGCGGCTGGTTCCTAATAGACGTGAAGCTGATTAAAACAATGTTGGCTCTCACAGGCAAAGTGTTACTATAGCTGAGAGAGGCAGAGAGAAGCAGAAGGGGAGATGTACACTGTGTAGCAAAAGTTCACTGATAATCAGCATCGCTTATCGCTGGCAGTGAGGGAGAGCGTGAACGCCCTGAATACTGATGAGTCAAATTGTGAGCGACATCAGCGAGCGCACACACACCCACGCAGACCGAGACTAGAAACTAAAACAGTGCTATACAGTTAATATATGCAAACATAATGACTGCTGTATGAGATTCACTCTTTTTACTGCAGTGCCTCTCAACCTTTTTTTGTCAGATAAACCCCCACAGCCCTGTCAGATGAACTCATTACACCGTCATCCACACTGCCATTTATTTCAACATTATTTTTTAGCTATTTCACCATTTACACATCACTTTCAGCTAAAGCCTTCAGCCTTTTGTCCCATACTTTTAGCTAAATATTTCAACCCTTTATCTTTTAGCTAACTGCCATTTATCGATGTTTAGCAAACTCTTTCAACTGTTTAGCGATAACTTGATAATTTATGCATTACTTTGAACTAACTCTTTCAACCATTCAGCTTTTTGCTCACTACATTTATCATTATTTGTATCTAACTATTTCAACTGTTAATCAATGTATCTCTTAATTCTATCTCTAAAAGGTTGAAATAGTTAAAAGTGATGGAAGATGGTTAACATAGTACTCTAAAAGTACTTTAACAGTTTAGCGATTATTTTATATCTTACAGGGCCTACCATTTCTCCATTACTTCTAACAAACAATTTCAACCTTTTAAGATAATTAAACAGCAAGTTATTTTTAACTTAACATAACAACTGGAAATATGTCACAGGTGCGGCGCAATGTGACATTCTGCGGCACGTGACGCGTATGTATACGGAAGTGATGTAACGTCTCAAATATCATGATTTTAACCCAAACCATAACCTTTTTCTAAACCTACTAAACTTTACTTCTGGCTTTTTGGCGCCATAACATCAACGAACACTAGAGGGAGACGCCTCACAATAAAACGTCAATACACGACCACCAGAGGGCGCTTAACTTCAAAACGTAACTACAGGTTGTAATAAGCTCCCTGTAAATACGACCTGTGGGGACGTTTTTTGGAGGAGGACAGGCAGCATACATCGCTGAGAACATAAAACAAACATATACGCTCCCGCTGAGAATCTCTGTATATCCAGTAAAAGTTCGAACATGTACTCGCTCACGTTTTTCCATAAATTGATCATCACCAGCTCTGTGTAAATGTCTGTGTGGGCTTATAAATGCAGTCTAATCTACACAATCCTGCACTCACATCTCTGTATGTACAGTATACATGTGCATGTGATGTGTGTGAGAGAGTTCATGTATGCGCATGTGTTTGACTGGTACAGAAAAAGTGTGATTCATAGCTGACTCACACACTTAACTCCCACAGAGGCACGCTTTTCGCAACAGCAGGCGAGCCAAACGCCCAGAAACACCCTCTCTCTCCGTCACACACACACACACACACACGCACACACACACACACACACACACACGTCTAATAAAACGAGATTTTGCGGTGACTTCTGGGATGTTCGAGAGTCCTATAAAAGATCTGGCCCTCCCTGTCGAGTTATGTGTCATCTGTTCCGCACTCTGAAGCTTCTGTAACAATAAAAAGGGAGATGAGCGTTCACTGTATTCCTGGGATTTGTTAATGCAGGATGTTAGAAGCCCGGCGGCTATCAGAAGTGAGTTTATAGCCGGAAGGCTGTCAGTTTAAATCCCTCTGTCGTCTCGGGTGATTTTGTACGGGGGGGAAATTAACCAGGAAAATTCTATTCTTCCAGTTTTTGTGCTTTTTGTCTGTGTTTTTCTTGCAGTTCCTGAGTGAAAATGCTGTTGTTTAGTCTTACTTTTCTGGTTGACCCCAACTACAAGGCTGTCTGTCATGTCTTATTCCAATATAATTATGCAATACAAAAACAAAAAACTCACAGGCCTCATGCATGCATGAAAAGTCAGTAGAAGGATGCAGTCGAGGCAAGAATAACGCTCCAGGCAATGTTAAATCAAAGAAATGTTCACTTGAGTTGTACATTTTCCCCTTGGAAATTTGCATTAGTCAATAAACAGAACACTAATATGTGTCAAGCAGGATTATATCCAGGTGCCTGTAAATGTCTGTTCCCATCTGTTATTTACAACTGGAAAAATATCCATTAAATTTCAACCAATGCCACGAGTCCAACAAAGCTTGTAATGGCACAAAATTATTAAAATGCAGATTACTTCTTTGAGGTAAAACATATTAGTTTATAGCCCAGTTAAAATGGAGCTGGCTTGTGGTTTATGAAAACAAAGCAATTAATTTTGAAACAGCACAAACCAGATTGTTACAGTATGTTTTCTAACCCTGCAATGGCAAAAACATATATTTTTTACATTTCTCAGTTCCTTTGGGTAATAAATAAATAACAACAAAAACAGATTATTTTCTCAACTGGCCACACAGTTTGGGTGCAGTAAAACAAACTGCAGAATTCCTCTCAACACTACAGAGTGTTTTAGCATCTTGTTCATTGTTTTGGGGCTACAGCCCACTATTGTACTGTTTTGGTTTAGTCACACTGTTCGTATCATCATCCTTGTGTCCAGCTGCAGCAGGCAGTTGTTTTTCGGTGAAAAAACCTGTGATAAACCCACTGCACGCTACCTGCTCAGCACCAAAAAGCTGACGGAGACTGTTAGCAACCAGCTGGTGAACAGAGTGGAGCATTTAGCTGCAAAGAGCCAGATATTTCCCTCAGGAGTTAACGGACACCAACACAGAGCTAAAAGGAGAGTGAATATTGATTTGCCACTTGAAATTCATAGTAACTTTTGAAACAATGCGTCTTTGATTTCAGATAGAGACTTTTTATGTTTCAAGCTGACTTGTTTTTAAAACAAAGTCCTAAAGGGCTGCGCTGGTGGCTCAGTGACCGAGTGCATGCACCATATGCAGAGTCTAACGTCCTCACTGCAGCGGCCGTGGGTTCGACTCCAGCCTCTGCAATATTTTTTTCCTAGGATGGCAAAGGGATGACCCACCCTATTCTGCCTTTGACCCATTTTACTCTGCCTCTGATTTGCTAGTACGTTGATTTGGTCAGGTAGGTTTAGGCATGAGGAGTTGGATTGGTAAAGTTAGGGTAAAAATAACAGGGTAGGCCAATCAGAGGCAGAGTAGGGTGGGCCATGCCTTTGCCATCCTAGGTATAAAAAAAAAAGTGCCCCGCCCACGGTCCTTTGCTGCATATCGACGCCTCTCTCACCCCTTTCCTGTCTAACTTCAGCTGTACGATCAATTAAGGCAAAAAGCCCCCCAAAAATAAAAAGGGATCTTAAATATTCACTTGATGGCTCCATGCATATCATGCTAAACGGTGGAGGCTAAGCTAACAGGTGCCAGGTGAAAAGTTAGCACCCTCCCCACACCCAACATAGAAGTGTAAAACAAGAAGGGCCTCGCTCATGAAAAAAAAAGAAAAAATATGAACATAGTGGTTGTGGCGGTTGCTTACCATCCCCTGTGGTTAGCTTGCCAATAGTGCAGTATTGCAATACTGCGGTTAGGAGCATAGGTTTAAAATAAGAAAATCGCAAAATTCATTGATGCTTTTAAAAACACTGAGCCTGCCACAGTAAATGCCCTAACCCAGAGCTGTATCATGCTGCAGTCCCTTTTACAGGCCCGCCTGGACTCGTTGGCCCCTGAGTGACCGGAACACTTTAAATCAAACTCCCTTGTGCACCACTTGTTTGTTCAGTAAACACAAATGAAGCAACAGCCACAGTCTGACTTTTCTGATGCAACCTGGAGAATGTTTTATCTCATCACCTTAAAAAGAAACAGTCTAAAGGGATCAAACCCACAGACCTAAAATCGTCTGATCCTGTGCAGCTTTCTCTTGTGACAGCAAGTCATCTGATGTGCTCGCATACCGTCACGGCAATTTCACTGCTGATTTTCAAGTCTTTTCAAGGGAAATGAGGTAAAAAAAAAAATGTGTTCCTGTGTGAACAAATGATAACAGGACGTGGGGCAAAATTCCCAACATTCCCAGCAAGTTCTCATATTACTATTGAAGTGCACAACCACTCCCATATTGTTTTAGCCTCAGACGTGCCAATGCAACACTGTCGCCAAATCAACAATGTGCAGACCTTTTGGCCCCAAACGCCTGTGTGCATATGTGATCTGTGCATGTTATTGTACACACACACACACACACTCACACACACACACACACACACAAATATAGCATATCATGTTTCCCTCTGTCGCCACAGACACACCCAAGAGACCCAGCATGAACCGAATACCACACTAAAGCATGCCACGTGCGTTTGTGTGTGTGTGTGTGCGTGTGTGTGTGTGTGTTTGTGTGTGTGTGTGTGTGTGTGTGAGAGTGCAAATGTCCGAGGACCCGGGTGCAGCCTTCTGTTCAGAGCGGGTGTGTGTGTGTCTGTCAGCTGTTCTGCACAGACGGTCTGAGACGAACAACTCACCATACACCCACGCACTGACTACACACACACACACACACACACACCCCAACACACACACACACACACACACACACACACACACCCCCACACACACACACACACACACACACACA
>JAOVVB010132022.1:0-12252 GCA_028570985.1 Heterobranchus longifilis | reverse complement strand
GCCTGCGCGGCTGGCTGTCTGCCTGCGCGGCTGGCTGTCTGCCTGCGCGGCTGGCTGTCTGCCTGCGCGGCTGGCTGTCTGCCTGCGCGGCTGGCTGGCTGTCTGTCTGTCTGTCTGTCTGTCTGTCTGTCTGTCTGTCTGTCTGTCTACGCGGCTGTCTGTCTGTCTGTCTGTCTGTCTACGCGGCTGTCTGTCTGTCTGTCTGCACGGCTGTCTGACTGTCTGTCTGTCTGTCTGCGCGGCTGTCTGTCTGTCTGTCTGTGTGTGTGTGTGTGTGTCTGGGTGTGTGTGTGTGTGTGTGTCTGTCTCTGTGTCTGTCTGTCTGTCTGTCTGTCTGTCTGTCCAGGCAGATTACAGCATCACACAAAACTGTCTGGACAGAATTTAATGAAACATTTGCAGTACTTAGATATTTGCCTGAAGTGTAACCTGCACCCTAAATGAAATCAAACTATTGAGTAAAAGTGATGTTATATAACAGTCTTTTGCCAGATTTATTAATCTACTTTAAAATAAGCTACTTAATCAATATAAACAAACACCTGCACCAACAGATATTAATTAGAAGAGCTAAACTGAATATTTTTTACTGGGATTAGTTCATATTTTCACTTTCACTGAAATAACAGCATTAAAGTGGTATAAGTGAATTTTAACACACTCAAGTCGTTTTAAGACAAAACTTCATCTTTATCCGATCTTGTTTTCGATTTCTCATCTGTGATTCACTCTCCGATTACCGAACACGGAGTTTATTTGTGTGACGACGAAAGAAGCACAACTTACAGAATGTGATTTCTTTGTATTAAGTTAGACAGAGAGTTCTGCTGTACAGAAAGACAGACAGACAGACATGTATGTGGACTTCAACCTGAAATAATAATAATAATAATAATATCACTGATTACATTAAAGATCAGCAGATTGTTTTTAGCTTTAACCTTTTAACTCTTACCTCTTCAATCGTCAGTGACGAGTGCTTACGCTAGTAAAAAAAATAAATTAATTAATAAAATAAACAATGACCACCTTACATTAGACTATACTGTATTGTTTTTGAGTATTATATTACACTAAGTAACTACCAAACCTAGAAATAAGGCAGGTGTTAAACAATACCTTTAATTTGTAGTTTACACGAATGTACAAAATAAAAGTCTCCACCTGACCGCTCGACCTGTAACTAAATAAACCAGGATATGGGAAAAACCTATCACGTGACTAATAATAATAATAATAATAATACCCTCTAAGAATAAGTAAAAAAAAAAAAAAAAGCTCGCATACATTTTTAAATAAACATTTTTAAAAGTCAAGTATTTGGTTTATTATCAAATAATTGTTTATTCATTACTCTTTATTGTGTGTGAGCTTCTCAACAGCTGTTTAATGGAAACCTACGGAGAGTTAGCTAGCGTGCTAAGCTTAACTTAAACCAGGATAAATAACCAGGCTGCAGATTTCGTAAAAAAAAAAATCCTCAAGTCCGTGCTCTTACCCGGGCTCTTCAGGTTGTATTTGCCCTCCATCCTGCCACGGACACAAAAACGTTTAAATAAAAACGCAGAGTCGCCGCCGTGGTGTTTTGTGTTGTGTTGCTGCTCCCCCCGAGTCTCCCGAGCACTTCCGGTTAGCCCGCTAGCTCCGTGCCTCTCAGCGACCTACAGCTCGGGTTTATGCGCTGATTATCCTGTTAGAAAGCCGCAGTGCTGTCAGTAAGCTGTCAATAAGCCCCCTGGAAGCCGTAGTGCTGTCCTGTCCCGGTGCTGTTTACAGTCTGACGTGGCAGAGGCTTGTCCCCGGTGCTAATCTGACACTCTGCCCAGCTTCCTGCAGCCGCTGACAACAAACCGAAACCAGGAAGTATCCTACAGCGTGTTTGAATAGCAAAACTTTATTTAAATGCAACGTATAATAAGGCGCCGTAAAATTAACAGTAGAGTTAAATGTTTAGATAGTCTCATGGACACCAATACTACTGCTTTGGACACACTGTCCACTGAGTTAAAATTTTTTTTTTTGTCTTGTATTTGTCCAATTAAAAGATTTCTGCAAGGTGTAATCTGAGGTCGTTAAGCATGACGTAACGTTCCACTTCCAGTAGGTTGTCCGACTAATCCCTCAGTCACTCATCGTCTATATGGCTTTATCCTGTGTACAGGGTCGCAGGGGCCTGGAGCCTATCCCATGTGACTTAGATGGGAGACAGAGGGGTGAGGGGTAATAAGAAAAACATTTTAAAAAAATAACATGAGAAAGAAATCCATCCCAGGGCACACACACATACACACACTCATTTATTCAGCAAGGGCAATTTGGGAACGCCAACTAACCTAATCTGCATGATTTTGGACTGTGGGAGGAAACTGGAGTACCCAGAGGAAACCCACCAAGCACATGAAAACTCCAAGCACGCAGACACGAGGCGGAAATCGAGCCTGGACCCTGGAGGGGCAAGTGAAGTTGGTTAACCACCAAGCCACTGTGCCGTCTTGGTCCAACTGTTTTTTTCTTAGGGCTCAAGCACTATGACTTCACTATGACTTATGATGCGAAGGGCTCTCTTGGTATTTTTACTTTTTTCATCATTATTATTATTATTATTATTATTATTATTATTATTAACGAATCGCAACAATTTATAAATTGTATAGGACATATACACATATACACATAATAATAATAATAATAATAATAATAATAATAATAACAATAATAATAATAAAATAAATGTTAAAAAATAAATAAAAAAGATCTGCTCATACAAAATAAATTATTATTATTAATAATGCTAATAATGCTAAGCATGACGTAACGTTCCACGTCCTTGGTCCAAAAAGCTTTTCATTGATTTTTAATTGTTTTATTATTATTATTAAAGAATCACAACAATTTTTCAAATATTCAATAAAACATTCAATACAACAAGAAAGTGACAGGGGAAGGCATAAAAGATGTTTATTTTGTACGAGTGGATGTGTTTTATATATATAGTGTTATTATTTGTTACATTTATTATGTTGTTATTTATTGTTAGTGTTATTATTTGTATAAATAAATATTTAATTAAAAAAAAACAAAATAATAATATCTAAATTAATGAACATCATAAAAAGACTTTTTGTTCATGCCAGAGGAAATAGTGTCAGAGTCTTCTTTCTTCACATAAATATATCCAAAAAACACATTTCCAAATATTGCTTGTGGCGATACATGAGACACGATATTCATGACGTGTTTCCAGATCCTCTTTGTATGACCACAAGACCAAAAAAGGTGACACATACAGTATTCCATATGTGTTCCAATGTTCTGCTTGAGTCTTTCCATAAATCGTTGTCATCTCGAATAGCATCTATGAAGAAGTTTGTACATTATTTCCTTTATCTTATCAAATGCTTCAAAAATTATTTTAAGGTAAAGACCGTACTTTTTCTCTAGTCACTCATGTCTACATGTCTATTCAAATAATCAGTCGCACTAGGTAGTGCTCAAGAAGAGGGTTTGAAATTCATCAAGGTAGAGGAAAAGCAAATCTTAGCAGTTAGGTGTCCAAACTGCTACATCTACATAACTTAGAAGATGCTACATCTGCAAATCTAGATTTATGAATTCTTTCCTGATCATAATAAAGCTTGAGGGAACGCCATCAAAGATAACTGCAGACTCTTGTACTGTAGTAACTGGAAATTAATAATGAAGCACCAACTAACTTTTCCTCGTAACCTCATGCTAACTTACAGGGAGCAAAACAAACCCTTTCAGTCTAAAAGATTTGGCTTTAGATCACTTAAGCTGTAGATACAGTACTTGGTTGAATGTATAACATTGACCGGATTAATCACATTTTTGAGAAGATGATCATAGAAGGCTGGCTCGTTGTTAAGTTACTTGCTATTGTAAGGGGTAAAAGTATGATTGTACTAATGATGTACTGTATCTAAGTGCTGATCATACTGTAAGTCAGAGTGTAATCATGAGGTCAGTATGCTATGAGAGTGAAGATTACAGTAGATCCTATGATGGATATGATGTATGTGAGCTCATCATACTGTGTTTTTAGTTAGATAACAATGACCCAAGGCCGAAGTACAGAATGTCCTGGTTTTCTACTCTTGTAGCATCAAGAGAAAACAGGATAACAATGTTAAGGCAGCAATTATCTGAAACTCGGCAACAAGTAAGGCAACAAATGAGATTAGGAAAGAAGAACACCTCCAGCTGCTCGCATATACACAGAGAGGTTAAAGCGAGGAGGGAAAAACCTACTCGTGGTCGTTCAGTGTAAACCTTGTGTATGGCTTGCTCTAACGAACCCCTTAAATTCATTTTGTCTACTTTGTTTTTTTGAAAGGGCAAATGCTGGTTCCAATAGAAAGGAATCAGAACACACAGTACACAGAATCACTGTTATAGCGGCAAAAGGGGGGAACCTAGTCGATATTAGGCAGGCGCTTATAATGTCATAGCTAATCAGTGTATATGCACACACAATATAGAATTCATTTAAAGATGTGCTGCTTTGACTACTGATAATATTTTGATGTTGTGTGCAGTCCCACAGAGGCTGGAATTATGCAAATTAAAAGTGATGCGAGGCAATTTTCATTCAAGTCAAACCAGGACTTTTGATATGCAGAATAACAGAACACAGTTATGAGGGTAAAAGCTCCCGTTATTTCTCTATATAATCCGCTGCTACACTAATGCACTTACCCCAGTGTTTAACTAGTGCTTGGATACCAGCAAGGAAGAAAGTTTTCTCAGTGCAACAGAGCCGTGATCGGACTGCCTCCTTCACGACTGAAACGCTGGCCTCCCAGGAACTCCTTTAATGGCCCAATCTTGTGGAAATGGTTTGGAGTGAGGTCAAGACTGTACGGTGGATGAGGCAATAACCCTCAGCCAAGTTCCTGTACAGTTCCCACAAACAGAAACGTCTCTTCCTTAAAACGTTTGCACCATTCAAATGTTTTGTTTACTGCAGCTACTGTGCTGGAAGCCTTCTTTAAATGTCAGTTTTTTTTATAGGAAAATTTCATCACGAGTCCAGGTTTGAACTGAACAGGGTGTGTGTAGCCATCTCAGACTGATTGAGTTTGCAGTCCCACATTTAAGTACCTTTATGGCTTTGCTATCCGTAAGAATCATTGATTTATTCATCTTCACTAAGTTACTCTTTCTGGTTAGGGGTGCTGGAGCTTATCCCAGGAGACTTAGGGCACGAGGTGGGGTACACCAAGACAGGGTGGTGCCAATCCATCGCAGGATTGGCACCACCAGGATACACACAATTTTGGGGACACCATTTAGCCTAATCTGCATGTCTTTGGACTGTGGGAGGAAACCGGTGTACCTGGAGGAAACCCACCAATCACGGGGAGAACATGCAATCTTCATGCACATAGAGCCTGGCCGGGAATCGAACCCGGACCTTGGAGGTGCAAGGCAACAGTGCTAACCACTAAGCCACCGTGCTGTCTAAATTGAAGAGGTATACTGTACTATATACTGTAGAGGTATACTGTACTATAACAGTGCTTAATTTACATACTGTGTGAAGAATTATGGAGTTACGTTCTGATGCACGGCAGCACGGTGGCTTAGTCGTTAGCACGGTCGCCTTGCACCTCCTGGGTCGGGGTTTGATTCCAATCTCAGGTCTGTATACATGGAGTTTGCATGTTCTCCCTGTGGTGGGTGGGTTTCCTTGTTCCATGTTGTCATAAAAATGGGAATAAATACAATTGGCCTCCACAGTCTACAGAGGTTCCTAGATGGATGGATGCATAGAATAATGCTTTTTAATGCACAAATAAAGCGCTGATTGAACTATTATGCTTATTACCACAGTCCTGTACTGATTTTTCAATCATTCATATTTTTACATCTAGGGATAATTTATCTCCAGCCAATCGACCTACTGTTATGTTTTTGGGAACTAAGTGGAAACCAAAGGACATGAAGGAAACCCACATGGACAAGAGGAAGAGTTGGTGCATAAAGTCTAGACAGACAGTAACCCTAGCTCAGGATCAAACCAGGGCTCCTGGAGCTATGAGGTGTCACCATGCCGCCCCATGCAGTGATTTAATAAGTTTAACTTCACTGGCAGTATATTCAAGCAAAAAGCAAATGTTCACTGATTAAAAAAAAAAACACCTCCGATGCATGAGGCGCTCCTGGATACGTCCTGTCCGCTGAGCCTTGTTATTAAGATGAAAAGAATCCAGGTATTAATGTTGATGTCTGAAAGTTTTTCAAGGAAATGAAATGCAGAACTTATCCCTGCATTAATCAGACAGACAGACAGACAGACGGAGAGACAGAAAAGGAGAAAGAGTAAATTTGATCAAAGCGGAGTGGTTCTGGAAGTGAAAAGAGTGACACCAGGAAACTACATAGGATTTAAGAAAGCACCAAGAATAGGTTTTATATTATTTTGACAACTTAACCTCTTTATGCGTATAGTCTCTAAAACTTTAAGGAGCTATCAAATTGGATTTACTGCTTATTTTTTGGAGATGCTGGAATGCAAAAACCTACAGCCTTGCCTGCAGCGGATGAATTATTCCAGGGGAGGAAGCAGGTCTGGGAAAGGGCAGGTTTACTCATTCGTTGTCTATATCCTGTACAGGGTCACGGGAAGCATGGAGCCTATCCCAGGGCACTCAGGGCACAAGGCAGGGTACACCATGGACGGGGTGCCAATCCATCACAGGGAACAGAGACACACACACACACACATTCACTCACACTAAGAACAATTAGCCTAAAGTCTTTGGACTGTGGGAAACCCACCAAGCATGGGGAGAACATGCAAACTCCACACACATAGACACGAGATGGGAATCGAACCCTCAAGGCCGCAGTATTAACAGCAGATAGACTACCATCCAATAAATAAGTTCCTTCCACTTAAAACTGAAAGCCTATCGACAGATTTCCTATAAATCTTATTCACCGGTTATACTAAACACTATTTCAACATCCTATATCATACTATTTGATTTCACTTCACTCTTTACAGTTGAACAGCGTCATCCAGAACAGCATGGCTTCCACTTTTTGGTGTTTGGTTCCTCTCACGGAGTTCCAAAAATTCCCCTATTACAAACAAGACACCTTGCACCAAAACCAAACTGCACATCAGAATGGGAATTTAAATAACTCCAAATGCACACAACGAACCTGTAAAAGCAGAGTGATGCTATATTGAAAAATAACAGATTTCTACTGAGACATTTGGATGGGTCAGAATTTTTCATGATTAACATGGAAACACAGATCCATTCTGCCTTGTATCAGCGGTTCAGGCTGTGGGTGCTTATGTATGGTGTGGGGAGATTTTCTAGACACACTTTGGTCCCCTTATTACCAACTGAGCATGGTTGAAATGCCACAGCCTCTTTGAGTATCGTTGCTGACTACTGTATATCTATCTCTTTATGAGCACTGAATAATACAGCATGTCACAAAGCTAAAATCATCTCAAACTGGTTTCTTGAACATGACAATGAGGTCACTGTACTCCACAGTCACCAGATCTCAATCCAATAGAGCACCTCTGGGATGTGGTTCAACGGGAGCTTCGCATCATGGATGAGCACCTGACAAATCTGCAGCAACCGCGTGATGCTGTCATGTCAATATCGACCAAAATCTCGAAGGAATATTTCCAGCACCTTGTTGAATATATGGCAAGAAGAAATAAGGTAAATCTGTAGGCTCAAAAACAAATAGGGTCCAACCCAGCAGTATACCTAATGAAGTGGCCAATTGATGTAGATTTGAATATCTCTAAACCAGTTTCATTCTTTTACTTGAAAATACATTGTTATCGCCATCTCATAAGTATTCTACGTATTGAATTACTCAACGGAGCAAGCCTTGATTTTTTTTTTTAATAAACCTCACACCAGAAGATTTGCAAGATGTCAGATTCAGGAATTACAGTCTAGACCCCATCATCAAGTTGCGAAGCATTCTGTATTAAATCCTGCAACAATTCATACTGATTCGGTTTTTCCCTTGGTGATTTGAGTCAGGGATCTGTGCAATTAGCTGTTCAATCTTCCCCAGGTACACTAGTGTAAATCTCTGGAGGGCTGCACATGCTTATTTTCTGCTCGAGTAATTACAGGATAATGCCCGTGTTCTTTGTGCGTCATGATATTAGTCGTGGAATTTGCATTCCGAATTGTCAATTGCCAAATTTAGATGAGCGTGCTGGCGCAATCAAATCAAATATATCATTAGTGGTGTCATGTGTGGTTAGGCTTTCAGTGCAATAACCTAGTATTAACAGTAAACAAAAAAGGAAATCTTAAATAACATGTGTGTAAGTGGGCTTGTTTTAATAACCAGAGGGAGAGAGAGAGAGAGAGAGAGATGGTTTCTTAAACTACAACGCCACCACCAGGACAACTGTTTCAATTTCAACATCATATTACTAATATTCAACTAATATACTTAATATTCATCTATATACTGTATGTGATTGTTCCAGTCGCCTTTCCTGACTTGACCCTAATCATCTGTTACTGCCTGTAAATTTCTCTCTTTGTCTGTAAGGGTTTGGCTTCAGGATTGCATTTGCTATTCTAAATTGTCCTAAAAATAGAGTGTGTGACTTTTGCATAGTATCTTGAATTAGACTGGTGTTCCATGCAGGGTGAATTCTCCTATCTGACACCCAGGGATGCTTGAATATGTGATAGTTTTATGTATTTGTGTTTTTTAAGGTGTAGTTAGGTTGGGCATTTTGCTGAGACCTGTCAAACACAGATGATCGAACCAAAGACAAGCTGTTAGAATCTATGCCGGATGATTTCAGGTTAACAGCTCTCGACTGCCTATTACTGGTCTACTCTAAGAACCTCGCAGAGCCGTGAAAGCCTTTCAGCTTAATTTTCTTTGAGGCTGTTATCTGTTGTCACAAGCCACCGCTGACATTTACATCAATTGGCTGATGCTTTTTTCCAAAGCAATATACAGATTAGACAGGATAGATCTGGGCTTCATGGTGCTGTGAGCTGAACTTCTTACAACCTTTCGTTCACTAGCCCAAAGCCTTAAAGGGATAGTTTTTTTTTTTTTGTCTTAAACCCAAATTGAGATATATGAATATCTAAATTGAGACATATAAGGACATTACATAGGTCTTGGTCATTTAAAATGTTCTTACTCTGACTGTAAAATTCGGAACGTGGGAACAATGTAAGTGATTGGGGCCAAATCACACAACCCTCTTTCCATGCAAAAATGCATTCAATGTATGAGTCTTAGCTAAACTTTGGAATTAATTTTTGCATTGGAGGAGTGTTGTGGAATTTGGCCCTATCTACTTAGATCGTAATTGCAAACTTCACGTGCAGTGTGCAGAATAATAAAACTTATAACGACCAAGACCTATGGTAATGTACTTACATGCACTGCAAGTCTTTTTAGACAGACTTGAAAAAAAAGCCAAAACTATCCCTTTAATTATTCTAGTAAGGCATATAGTGATTTTTATGCCTATGACTGATAAAGTTAACTGAAAAACATTGAAATATGAAATATTTTCATGTGTTTACCTACTCTGGTGCTAAATTCCAGGTTGGTTGTGTATTATTATTTCATTGAGATGTTACTGTACCGTTCCCTAGTCTTAAGGATAAGGAATAACTGTCAAGCTTTACTTATGTCTCATGACAAAAGCACAAAGGACGTGTTCGATTGGAAGAATTCTAGAACTGAAATTTATAGATCAGGAAACAAAAAACAGTTCTGAGAACAGCTCTAAAACTGCGGGACTGGTTAATTAAGTCAAATCGACCTGATTTTAGAACTGCTCTCAGAACTGTTTTCAATTGTTGAAGCGCTGCTGCATGGCTCTTATTTTTCTACTCTGTATGTTGAAAACGCCAGGGTCAATAAAGGATGTCATTTAAGACTTTTCCCCAAATTTCCCTTTGTGAGTTCTTTCGAATGCAACATGAATCTCATTTCTCATTGACCTGCTTTGGCAAGTTGATCAGCAGAATGAATCAGTTTGGTTGGAAATTAGGAATCTGTCTAAAGATGCTAGTGCATTGGTGGCTAAGTGGTACAGTAGGTTCTCGCTTACCACGATTCCCAGCCTATGTTAAACCCCAGCCACTGGATGCATTGCTGGTCCCAAGCACGGATAAAATGGGACGTAAAACCTGTGCCAAGTTGCGTGCGGATCGGATGGTCTGTTGTGGCATCTCCTCGATGGGATCAGCCGAAAGACCGACAACAAAAGCCGCTGGGGATTGAATGTAGAGGAGGATGCATTCAAATGGAAGAATTTCTAGAACTAGGATCCATAAATCAGGAAACAAAAAAACAGTTCTGAGAAGAGCTTTAAAAAAGCAGAACTGGTTTATTCAAATAGGCCTGATTCTAGAACTGCCCAAATCCCAGCCACCGGATGCAGTGCCGGCCCCAAGTCCGGATAAAATGGGAGGGTTGGATGTGGGGTTTCAGTGAAGCTTGGATGACTGCAAAGGTCACGTGATATAATGATATAATAATTTTTTATTTAATTGTTAAATCTTTAAAAAATGCCCAGCTCTGTGCTAGTACACAAAGTTAGTGGTTAATACTGTCACCTTGCACCTTCAGGGTGCGGGTTCGATTCCCACATGGGGGTCTGCGTGCATGGAGTGTGCATGTGCTTGATGCCAAATACAGTTGTGTAAATGCCGCATTGGACACTTGATGGCGCAGTGGTTCCTTTTCACACTTCACGCTCCCAGGTTCACAACAGCAGTGTAGATCTCGATGTAGAGCTCGGAGTCGGCGCGAGCTGCTTTTAAGATCAAAGCCCAAGAGTTACTTGGATACAAACGCACCGTTTTTGATCTGCGGAATAATTTCGTCTTTTAAGGTAGGATGTGTTTTATAAACATGTTTTTGATCTTCAGTCCGGATGAATCTATCACTGAGGTCATTTAACAAAGACAAGTAGGACAAGTGGTGTGTTGCGCATTTCGGTGTTCGGTGCGCGCGCGGGTGCGAGTCGGGATTCGGTGATAGTTTGTAGTGGAGGCTGCGCGTGCGGTATGATATGGATCTAATAGAGTTTACACGTGGAAACATTCCTGAATGATGATTGCGTGCGAGTGTGACGCATTATTATTATTATTATTATTATTATTATTATTATTGAAGAGATAAAGAATGAACAGATCCGCCACATTTGGGAGCGCACGTGATCCAGTGCACAGGTTAATGCATTGCTATTTATTAACTTTATTATTATTATTGTTGTTGTTTTAGTTCTTAAATACTATGCTGAGAGTAGTTTTTCCACAAAAACAGTAGCTGTGAGTTGCAAGTGGTCAATGTGTGTATATGTGTGTGTGTGTTTCAGTAAGCGTTAGGCAAATAAGCTCTATCCCACAAAAATGTTGCCTACTATTTTCAAAGTAAAGTAGCCAGTGCATGCTCAAGAAGTCAGTAGCCACTAGCCAGATGACGTAATTTGAACACTATGCATATGCAGAAAAAGGTTGTTATAAATACTTAGTATAGAATAGTATTCACTGAAGGTTTTCTTTTTATTATTATTATTAGTAGTAATTGTATCAGAATGCAAGCAATAAAGTACTTGGACATGGCACGGTGACGTACTGGTTGGCACTGTGACTTTGCACCTCCGATGTCGATGCTTCGATGTGCATCGAGTTTGCATGTTCTCTCTGTACTTGCTGGGTTTCCTTCGGGTAATCCGGTTTCATCCCAGAGTCCAAAGACATGCAGATTAAGTTAATTAATGTTTCCAATTTACCCGTAGTGTGCAAGTGTGCGCAATTTACTGGCACCCCATCCAGGGTGTATACCGCCTTGTCCTCAGGGATAGACTCCAGGCTTCCCATGACCCTGTACAGGATAAGCGGTAGAGACAATGAGTGTGAGAGTGAGTAAAGCACTTTGGCATGTTGTTATAGGAAAATCATTTGTGAGCACATTTCTTTCATTCTTTGGTCATGCAGGTTGATCGTATATAATAAATATCAAACAATATATAAAGCCCAGTAAACAGTAATTAATAAAAATGTCAGCATTTGGTGTGAAAACGCTTTGAGGACCCTTGAGTCTCAGGTACAATTTGTGCAGCTACTACGTTTTACTGAGCATCCTACAGGACCACCCACAGTCCTTCTGTGGACTTTGACTGTTGCACCTGCTTCTTTTTCATGCAAAATCCAGCAGCTTCCGTATATATAACAATTAAAAAGT